>PVIU01008649.1:0-81771 GCA_004026605.1 Ondatra zibethicus | reverse complement strand
GTGACCTCTGGGCGACAGCTTCATATGAAAGGTTGGACACACCTCTTCTCAGAACCTGGCAGCTCCTTGGAACTCTTCCTGTAACCGAGCCATGACCCTTTGTCTTCAGCCCTTCACAGCCTTGTCTATAACTTCTCCATAACTGATCCTTTCCACCTCTGCTTCCGGGCAGCTACCCCTGCCTCTCCTCACCTGTGCCCAGGCTCCTACTGTCCAGCCAGAGCTCCACTCTGTCTTCTTCATGGTACCGGCTGGGCCATCAAGGGAGGTGTTCCTGCTCAGTACTGGATGAAAATGACTTCATGGCCAGGTGCTGGTGGCAGATGCCTTTAATCCCAGCGCTCAGGAGGCAGAGGCAGGCGGATCTCTGGGAGTTTGGTGCCAGCCTGATCTACAAAGTGGGTTCCAGGACAGGCTCCAAAACTACACAGAGAAACTGTCTCGAGAAACCAAGTAAATAAATGAAAGAAAGAAAAATTGGCTTATGGTTATTTGGACTGAAAAAAGGTATGAGAGTAGGGAGGGAGGTTAGTGCAAACTGTTTGAAACAGTCCTAGCTGAAAAGTGCATTCTAAAGCCAGAGTTGTGTTTGGGCAGCAAGTAGGACCTGCTTCTTTCTAGATCACTGGGCAGCCTGTAAAGCTCTGCTAAAACCTATTAAAGTATATATAAAGAACTCAGCAGAAAAGAACACTTGATGCCTAACCATGAGGACTGGAGTTCAAATCCCAGCGCCCATACAGAGGCTCACAAACACCTGTAACTTCATCTCCAAAGGATCTATATCTTCTGGCCTCTGAGACCACCCACAGACACCACACCCACATAAATAAATCTTTTGTAAAACTATATTAAAATCACTACTAAGGTTAGCAGTCAGTTTGAAGAAAGGTGTAAAGGGGCTAAAGGGTGTTCGTGTGTTTGTTAGTATGGGGGGGCTCAGGAATGGACAGATGTACATATGCATCTGGTGCACAGGTATGTAGAGGTCAGAGGACAACCTCAGGTGTTGTTCCTTGGGGAACAAGCCCTTACTTGGTTTTGTTTCTTGTTTGAGTTTTTTTTGTTTGTTTTTCAAAAAGTCGCATGTAGCCCAGGCTGGATTTGAATTCACAATATAGCCGAGGATAGATAACCTTATCTCTTGATCCTCCTGTATCTATCTCTGGAGTGCTAGGATTATAGGTATGCACCATCATGCCCAGCTGATGGTAAGATCTTTATAAGGGTTTCTGTTCATTTTCTGGTGAATAAGCAGAGACATTGGAATCAAGTCAATCTGACTTCCTAACTGACAGTAGTTGGGTTCTCCTTTGCTACTCTGCCCCCTTAAGCAAATAGACTGTCAGTCAGAAACAGCCAGCCAGACATAAACCAATATTGGCTATTTTGAACACACATGATCACAGTTGATCACCCAGCTTCTGAAGACACAGCTTTAGTTAGTCAGAACCATTTCAAACATTCTGATGGTTTTTGTTTTGTTTTGTTTTTACTATCACCAGCTTCAGGGAACTGGAAATGACCCTGCAACCATTTGCACCAAGGCCAAAGGAGGAACTCTTCCCCTGACAATTTAGCAAAAAGATTGCTGAGACTGATACTAAAGAGGCAAGGCTGTGATTGGTGGAAAACCAGCCCTCATTTGCATGAGAACTTTGCTATGATTGGTGCAAATGACTCCTCTCTGGTTCTAAGAGCAGGCTGTTGGATTCACTTGGGGAGTCAGCAGAGGGACTGTGTTGCTTGGTGTTGCAGCTTTAGGACCAACAATAGTCTTCTCTTGAGTAGTGTTATATGACTTAAAGATGATGTAGATTGCTGTGGGATAATGCTTTTGTACACTGTAAAGATTTGTCACTTGTATTAGTTTAATAAAACATTGATTGGCCAGTAGCCAGGCAGGAAGTATAGGCGGGACAACCAGACTAAGAGAATTCTGAGAAAAGGAAAGGCAGAGAGTCACCAGTCAGATGGAGAGGAAATGAGATGAGAATGCCTTACTGAGAAAAAAAAGTACCAAGTCATGTGGCTAACCATAGATAAGAATTATGGATTAATTTAACTTGTAAGAGCTAGTTAATAATAAGCCTGAGTTAATAGGCCAAACGGTTTATAATTAATATAAGCCTCTGTATAGTTCTTTGGGATTGAACAGCTGTGGGACCAGGTGGGACCAGGTGGGACGGAAACTTCCATCTATAGTAGGTTCTGCATGGCAGCTTCCTATGAACTAGTAACATCCTTCACTAGGAAGATCTGTTTCCTTTCCTCCTTCAGAATGAGCTGGTAACAGAAGTGGCAGAATAAAGGGCTAAAACTTCACAGGAATAAACTAAATCTAAAAAAATTGTTTTTAATTATGAGGATCTGTATGTGGGTATTGTGTACATGAATGCAGGTGCCCTAGGAATCTAGAGGGGTCAGATCCCTGGAGTTGGAGTTCCAGGTGGTTGTGAGTCCCCTGACATGGGTGCTGGGAACTGAACCAGGTCATCTGAAAGAGCATCCAGTTCACTGAACAGCTGAGCCATCTCTCCAGCCCCTTATTTATTTGTTTGTTTGCTTATCTATTTATATTCAATTTAGTTGTCTGTGTGTAATATAGCTATAGGAATCCTGATAGTCCATTTATTTATGTTAATTTTAGTTGTGTTTGTGTCTGCACACTCGGGATCCAAAGAGTTCATAAGAGTATATTAGATCCTCTGAAACTGGTTGTGAGTGGTTGTGAGCAACCAATGTGGGTGCCTGGAACCAAACCCAGATCCTCTACAAGAGCAGTATGCACTCTCAACCAGTGATTGTGCCCACCCTTTTGATATCATTCTACTGAAACAATGGGCCCCAAAAGAAAATTTCCCCAGCAATCCCAGTGTGGAAGAAGGGACAGACTGAGGCCTGGTGCCAGTCAGAGGAGGAGCTTGCACACAGTTCTAACAACCTGGTGGACCACCCTATATGACAGATTGGAGCCACATCCATTAGAGAGAGATGTAACTAAGCAGGTATATGTGATACAAAGTGTTTTATTTTGTTTTTGTTCTTTGAGACAAGGTTTCTCTATGTAGCCCTGGCTGTCCTGGAACGTACTGTGTGATCCCCTGAAGCTGTAGCTGGCTCACAGAAAGTTTTTTTTTTAAATAATTTACTTGTTTTTATTTAATGAGCAGTGATTCGTGTTTTGTCTGCATGTATGTCTGTGTGAAGATGTCAGAGAACCTGAAACTGGAGTTACAGACCATTGTGAGCTGCCATGTGGGTGCTGGGAATTGAACCCTGGTCCTTTGGAAGAGCAGCTACTGCTTTCAACTGCTGAGCCATCTCTCCAGTCCCTCACAAAATGTTTTAAATGCTGCTGACTTCTGACTTCTAGGAAGGATTACATCGAGCAGGCTGATGCATCATGCCCAGTAGGGTATTTGCACACCTTTGAGGGCCTTGGAAATTATACTTTGCTCCAAAAAAATAGATAAGCCCTTGTCCTTTTCTGGTATTTATAACTGGGAATCAAAGAGCGAAGGTTCACCATAAAACTGGAACTTATCACCAGTGACTGGGTATGGTGGCCTGTTTCTTAAATCCCCGCACTAAGGGGTCAGAGGCAGGAGAATTTCTGTGACTTCAGAGACAGCCTGGTCTACAGAAAGAGTTCCAGGCAGAGCAGCACTACCTCTTGAGACCCTATCTCAAAGCAATCAAACAAATAAGCAAACAAAATGGAAAGTGTCTCATCCAGCAATGTGTCATTTTCAAAATAGGTGCTTAAAAATGTTTCTGTCAGGGACTGGAGAGATGGCTCAGCAGTTAAGAGCACTGGCTGTTCTTCCAGAGGTCCTGAGTTTAAGTCCCAGCAACCATGTGGTGGCTCATGACCTTATCTACAGTGGGATCTGATATCCTCTTCTGGAATAAAGGCATACATGCAGATAAAACACACATATGCATTTTAAAAAGTGTTTCTATCACACGAAAAGATCAGAGGGTCCATGAAACTGATGTAAAGGAGAGGCAGAGGCTGGAGCTGTGACAGAATGTTGTATACATAATAAATAAATAAATCTTTAAAAAGTTTCTGTGGTTTGGACTTCCCTGCTGTCATGGGCTAGAACTGTGAGCTAACACAAACACTTTCTTCCCTAAGTTGCTGTGGTGTTTTGAATGATATAGATCCCATAGCCTCAAATGCTTGAATACTTGGTCCCTAGTTGGTGGAACTATTTGGGAAGGATTAGGAGGTGTGGCCTTATTGGAGAAGTTGTTTACTGGGGATGGGCTTGGAAGTTTAGCTCTCTTCTGCCTCATGCTTGTGGATCAAGATGTAAGCTCTTAGCTACTGCTCCAGTGCTGTGCCTGACTGCCTACTGTCATGTGCCCCAACCATGATGGTCATAGATGATAGGCTGGATGCTCCAGCTCGCTCCTGCAAAAGCCCCATTTCTCTCTCTCCAAACTCCACCCTCTCAGAGAATCTCCAAAAAGTCCAGTTTGGCACTCTTGGTGGCTGGTGGCTCTTCCCCTGAAGTTGCCAGCAACCCAAGACCCTGCCTAAAAGTGTACCATACTTAGGCACAAACCTAGCTTGTAGCATACACATCTTCAGCACTCGACTATAGTGTACGTAAACACTCCACCTTAGTTTGGCCATGTGATTTTTTCCCCGCCCCTTCTCCTACCTCAATCTCTGGGGGCTGGAGGAGTTGCCCAGGAGTTGTTTTGCTCAGAATAAACCTGGTCTTTTATTTTTTTTAATTTGGTTTGATCTGGTTGACTGTATTGGTAGAGAAACCTATTATCAGGGTACAGAAAACCTATTAATAGATTCTAACCTTTTAAAAATGTAAGCCACAGCCGGGCTGTGGTGGTGCATGCTTTTAATCTTGGCACTTGGGAGGCAGAGGCAGGCGGATCTCTGTGAGTTTGAGGCCAGCCTGATCTACAGAGTAAGTTCCAGGACAGGCTCCAAAGCTACAGAGAAATTTTGTCTCAAAAAACAAAACAATGGCCTGGAGAGATGGCTCAGTGGTTAAGAGCACTAGCTGATTTTCAGAGGTTCAATTCCCAGCAACCACATGATGGTTCAATACCATCTGTAATGAGATTTGATGCCCTCTTCTGGCCTGCAGGCACACATGCAAGCAAAACACTGTATACATAGTAATAAATAAATATTTATAAAAAAAGAAAAAGAAAATTAAGATAGTCACTGCTTATCAGGGCATTTTATTGGAGAAACAAAATTGAAACTAAAATGTACCAATCACTTTGTTTTTATTTTATTTTTTTGTTTGTTTTGTTTTAGACAGGGTTTCTCTTTGTAGCCCTGGCTGAACTGGAACTCACTATGTAGCCTCAAACTCACAGATCCACCTACCTTTGCCTCCTGAGTTCTTGGAACTAAAGGCCAGCACCACAACTCCAAGCTTCCTATACCAATTTTTAAAAATTAATTTATTTGAATTTTCTCTTACGTATATGGGTGTTTTGCCCGCATTTTTGTCTGTGTATCATGAGTGTGTAATGCCCTGAGAGGCCAGAAGAGGGTGTTGTATCCCCTGGAACTGGAGATCGAGACAGCTGTGAGTCATCATATAGGTACTGGGAATCAAGCCCAGATCCTCTTGGAAGAGCAGCCTGTGCTCTTGCTTGCTGAGCCATCTCTCCAGCCCCGCCTACTAAAATTCATCCATCCAATTCAGTCCATATTCACGGAGGGACAGATCCCTAAGTGTGGCTGCTGCGGTAACAGAAAACAACCCTCTCTACTCTCAGGGTTTATAGCTGAGTCTCTCAAATTGGCAGCTGGCCATTGGCAGGGGAAAAAGCTGGTAGATTCACCAAGTGGCATCTGTGTGCATGACCCAAGAAGGCTGAGGGAATTATGCAAGCAACCAAGGGACTCCTGGAGCCCCTTTCAACGGAGAGGGGTGATGCAGTCAGCTTGGTTTAAGAGGAAAATAAATGAGCCTTAGAGGATTGGGCCATAGAGGCCAAATTGTCTGGCTGTGGAGCTGCCTCCTGGCTTCATTTCCAGAGAAGTCCCTAATCTTCCTGGAGGCAATGGGGAGGCCTGAAGATCCTATTGTCCTTTGGTAGGTAATGAAAAATCACAGAAGACTCCTTGCATTTCCTGTTTTCCAGGGGTGGGGAGCTTTCCAACGTTGTGGCAGAAAGTTTGAGTGAGGAGAGAGAAGGAATGGTTCCCAATTAAGATTTAAGCTCAGCAAGGCATGGTGGCACACGTCTTTAATCTCAGCACTTGGGAGGCAGAGGCAGATGGATCTCTGTGAGTTCAAGGCCAGTCTGGTCTACAGAGTGAGTTCCAGGACAGCTGAAGATACACAGAGAAACCCTGTCTCAAAAAACAAAAACAAAAAAGATTTAAGCTCAGGCTTGTTTGTATCTTTCAGTGCATTGGTGCTTCCTGACTCTTGGACACCAGATAACCTACGCTGGATTTCAGGTTGAGACTTTTTCTGTGTCTCTGACTTTCACAGTCTTTTATTTTCCTCACTCTGTATGAAAGGTGTGCTTTTGGTGGAGGAGAAAATGGAAGTAATAAATTGATATTATAAAGGGTTTGCCTTTTTTGGGGGGGTTGCCTTTTATAAAGGCGAGAGCCCTGCCTTATGTTATCCCATTAGACTCTGTCCCACATCAAAAAGAACATAATGCTGGCCAGGTGGTCGTGGTGCACACCTATAATACCAGGAGAGGCAGGTGGATCCTCTTAAATTCGAGGCCAGCCTGGTTTGCAAAGTGAGTTCCAGAACTATTACACAGAGAAACCCTGTCTCAAGAGGGGGGGGGAAGAAAAAAAACCCAAAAACTTGATTCTGTCATTCAGGCAGGGTGACCCTAGGTGACAACAGCACCAGCTCATAGTAACTGGGACAATAGCTTTGCTATGTAAACCTCTTGTTTGTCCAGAATTGACCAACCTCAAAGTTTCTGTCTCTGTGAAACACATTTTGCTGCTCAAAGTGTAACTTGGGGGTAGGACCTAAAAGATTTACAGGTAACACTTAATGTGGAATGTTCTGGCTCAAAATCTATATAAGCTGCAGAGAATTTCTGTACAGGTCTGGCTTCTCTTTGGGCATTAACCAGAATAGGATGTGCATTACTATTAAAGGGTTTCTCTTCTTTTTATGTCCCAAGTGTTTGGAGTAAATTCTCACTGGGGAGGGCAGGGCTTAACTTGCCACTTCACTTTTGAGAGTTACCACTCAGGCAGAAGGGACCGTAAACAGATGAAATAAACACCCTCTAGCAATGAGATACCTGCCTAATAGAGGCAGTCTTGAAAACCAAAAAAAAAAAGAGACAGGGTCTCACGTAGCCCAAGAGAACATCAAACTCCCTGCATAGCCAAGAAGATCCTTGAGTTTCTGATCCTCCTTCCTCTACCTCCTGAGTGTTGAGTGTGTGAAACCACACCCAGTTTATGTTTCGGAATTAACAGCTCCCCCCAACACAGGTGGGTAGTTAACACTGCTATTGTACCCTCAAGTTCAGCTCATAGTATGGTCGTCTCCCCACGAGTTGCTGAACAGAGGACTTTGCATACACTGGGTAACCGCTCTACCTCTAGGCTACATCATCAGCCCCACAATAAATTTTTTTTTAAAAATCACTGAAAGCCATCACATCTGCTGTTAGTTCTCTTGCTAGCTTTGTAGGTAGCACTGAGCAAGGCCTTGGTCTACTGCATAACTTACGGCCCCGGAAAGAATGTAGGTGTAGAAGCAGTTTGCCTGTAGGTGGCAACCTCGGCCCACCCTTCTTCACTCTCATAGAAAGAATGCTCTCTCTCCTTCTCTCTCTCTCTCTCTCTCTCTCTCTCTCTCTCTCTCTCTCTCCTTTCTCTCCTCTCTGTTTCCAGCCACTCTCTCTCTCCCCCTTGTCTCATGTAGTTCAGGCTAGCCTTGAACTCAGCATTGTAGTCAAATTTGACCTTTCATGCCTCCACCTCCCAAGACCTGGGATTATGACTGGTTTATGTGGTGCTAGGGAGGGAACCCAGGGCTTTGTGCATGATGGGCAAGCAGTCTGCCAACTGAGCCACATCCCTTCCCCATCTTTCCTTTCACACGGGAGGCAAGAGCACTTGGCTCTCAGAAGAGATACTCAGGTGTGTATCTGGAGGACTTTACCAGCAGGGGGCGGTCTCTAAGCTCACAGAACATGTAGATGAGTGAAGATGTATGGATGGTCCCAGAGGGTCTCATCCATCACTGCCAAATACTCACTCCCACTCCCTCTCTCTATCCAAAATTACCCTCCTCATTTTCCCTCCATATCCACCTCTAGCCTCATGTTCTTTGGGTTTCTTTATATATGCACAAGTCTTAAACACAGGAGCTTGGCAGGATCAGGATTCACACATGAGCATTGAAATTCCATCTGTGGGCTGGTATGATGGTTCAGTAGTAAAGGCGATTGCTGCCAAGTCTGGTGACCCGAGTTTGTTCACTGTCTTAGTTCAGTCTCCAGGACTCACATGGTGGAAGGAGAGAACCCAACTCCCACAAATGGTCTTCTGATCTCCACACTCAGACCACAGGGTGCACAATCACAGGCACACACAAACACACATTAAAAAATGTAACCAGAGGGCTGGAGAGATGGCTCAGAGGTTAAGAGCACTGGCTACTCTTCCAGAGGTCAATTCCCAGCAACCACACACATATATTATAGATGGCTCATAACCATGGTGTCCTCTTCTGGCCTATAGGCATACATGCAGACAGAACACTATATACATAATAAATAAATAAATAAATAAATAAATAAATAAATAAATAAATAAATAAATAAATAAATCTTTATAAAATGTAACCAGAAACGTTTTTAAAATGAAACATTAGCTGTTCCCATCCACAAAATAAACATTCAAATGAGTTATTTGTCTTCTCCGAGCCTCAGCTTCCTCCATAACAGGAAGAAGTGAGCCAAACATGGTAGCATAATGGCAGGAAGATCTCTGCGAGTTTGTGGAGCAGTGGTAAAGACCCTGCCTAGAACCCGCAGTGAGAGACTGCTCATGTAGTTCAGTTGTAGAGCCCCTGCCTAGAATCCCCCAGTGAGAGACTGGCCATGTAGTTCAGTGGTAGAGCCCCTGCCTAGAATCCCCCAGTGAGAGACTGGCCATGTAGTTCAGTTGTAGAGCATCTGCCTAGAATCCTCCAGTGAGGGACTGGGGTATGGCTAAGTTGTAGAGCTCCTGCCTAGAAGACCCCAGTAAGGGGCTGGGGTGTGGCTCAGTGGTAGAGCACATGCCTAGAATCCTCCTAGGGGCTGGGGGTGTGGTTCGGTGGTAGAATGCAAAAAACTTTTGGTTTGAATCATGGCACTAAAAAAAGAAAAAAACCACACATACATACAGGGGCTGGGCATGGTGGCACATGTACATGCCTTTAAATCCAGCACTCAGGAGGCAGAGTCCAGAGATTGGTCTACAGAGCGAGTTCCAGGACAGCTAGGGCTGTTACACAGAGAAACTCAATCTCCAGAAACCAAAACAGAGAGAGAGAGAGAGAGAACTAGAATTTATCCATAGAGAAGACTCAAGATAGCCATGGTGGCACATTCCTGTAATACCAGCCCTTCAGAGATTGAAGCCAGACGACTGTCTTGAGTTTAACTCCATTGTGGGACTAGACCCTGTGAATTCATGGCCAGCCTAGGCTTCAGAGTCGGTTGCCCCCAAATTGATCTATAATGCCACTCAGCAGTATTTAATGAGCAGATGGCTACTCGTTAGCACCGATCATTGTGTGTCACATAGTTAAGTGTTTAATATGTTTTCGGGACCGTTGCTGTTCATATTGAAACGATCATAATTCCCTCTGCTTTCAGAGTGACTCTCCTCATGTGGCTCTCACAGCTCTCATGCCACACTCCTAAAAGAGTATTATGGGCAGAGCAGAGTTCCCCCAGTGAGCAGTTGACCGGCTTCACAGCACATGATTAACAAATGCCCCAGGGCTGTGACTATGGCCAGACAGTCTGGGTTTTGGTGTTCACATGAGATCATAGTGAGGCAGGACCTAGCTCTCTGTAGGTGGAAAGGGTAAAGAGCAGCCAGGGTGGAAAGTAGATGTTTCAGTGAGAACAGAGGCTATGGTTAGAGGCAAAGTCTAGTTCGAGGCAAAGTCTAGCAGAATGTGGTGGTTGGTGCAGGCAATTAATCCCAGCGCTAGGAAGGATAAACCTCTGTGAGTTCGAAGCTGGCCAGAGCTACAGAGTGAGACTCGGTCTCAAACAAATAAACAAACAATCAAGATTATGTTAATCAAGTTACTTGTGGTAGTGGTGGTAAATGCCTTTAATCCCCCCAACACTTGGGAGGCAGAGGCAGGTGAATCTCTGCAAGTTCGAGGCCAGCCTGGTCTACAAAGTGAGTTCCAGGACAGTTAGGATTGTTAACACAGAGAATCTCTGTCTCAAAAAAAAAAAAAATCAATCAATCAATAAAAAGATTAACAAAAGTCTGGAGACACTGAAGAAAATAAAGAAGGAAGCTTGCATTTATTTGTGTGATAGCCAGGTTAAACAGATAAAGAGGACCCGCAGGGCTCTGGGCCAGTGATAACAGGCCAGTTGGTCCCTGAGGTGCCTGAGAAACATACATAGGGCATTATTGTGTTTTCATATGTCTTTGCTGCTGGTGCAGCTAATGATAACAGACTGAGTTGAAAGTAAGGATTCTTACAGTAACACACTAAGTAAGGGTGGCATCTAAGGAAGCCCCCACCTGTTTCAGAAAAGAGAGCCCAGGACATCCCACAGGCTAGGAGACCAATAACCAAGAACACAGCAGTTAGAGAAGAAAGCGAGCTTATTAATTATTCCCTCATCTGGGACACCTACAAGGGCAAATGTAGGAAAGCCTGCCAATCTTTAACTAAAGGTTATCTGTGCTGATTAGGCTTTCTTTGGTCAACTTGACAACAAGCTGGGTTATCTGGGAAGAGAGATTCTCAGTTGAGAAAATATCTCCATTAGATTGCCTGTAGGCAAGTCTGTGGTGGCATTTTCCTGTTTTTTTTTTTTTTAAAGGTTCCTTCCTTCCTTCCCTTCTCTCTTTTTCTTTCTTTTCTGAAACAAGGTCTCTCTATTTAGCCCTGGCTGTTCCATAGACAAGGCTGGCCTCCAACTCAAAGAGTCTCCCTGCCTCTGCCTCCCAAGGGCTAGGATTAAAGACTGCACTACCAAACCCAGCCATTTTCTTAATTGATGTGGGGAGGGCTTATCCCACTGGAAGTGGGCAGGTGGTACTGGGTTGTGTAGGGAAGCAGGTTGAGCAAGTCAAGGAGAGTAAGCCAGTAACCAACATTCCTCCATGGTCTCTGCTTCAGTTCCTGCCACAGAAGGGAATTGGCAAAAGTACTGCCATTTTGACTTCAGACTCCATTTTACCTGCAGGGTAAAATAAAGTTCAGGTCCTCAGGCCCTAGGGGAGCTGAGAACTTTCCAAGGGCTGATCAGCCCCTAATGCAATGGTCTGTCCTGTCCCTTTAAGAGACAAGCCCTGCCCACTCCCCCCTTCTGCTGAGGCAAGCAGATATTCTTTCTACTTCCAGCCTGTTCCAGCCTGCACTCTCTGCCCCCACTTCTTCAGAAGAGGTAGCTGAGGCCTCTTCTCCTCCCCTCCTCTCTGTTTCTCTCCCCCCTTCCCTTTTACTGAGCAAATTATATCCAAACTCACTCTGCATGGCGTGCCTATCCATCTCTGCCTCCTACCTACCTGAGACTCACAGAGGCCTCGGGTGGCTCGGGTGGTGGGAACCGGCTGCCCCTCATGGCCTGCTGCCACCCCTCTGGCTGGGAACTGCAGTGTTTTATCTAAACCATTACACCTAACCATAGAATAGTTCTTATGCCACCAGGCAGTAGTGGCGGCCGCCTCAACCAGCAAGGAAGACGCAACACCGAACTCTTCTTTCTGCAGTTTATTCAGGAACCTTGAACAATCTCCTGACTCTCTCTCACTCTCTCTCTCTCTCTCTCTCTCTCACTCACTCACTCACTCACTCACTCTCTCTCACACACTCTCTCTCGGGGGAAGCCCGCCTGCAGCTTAAGTAGCCTCTGGGTAGCCAACCTCGGCACGCCACGTGGGCACTACAGATAGGTCCAGGTACGCGGAAGTAAGCCAGATCTTTAGCCTTAGCCAAATATGGAGTTGTTTACCACAGAGAGCACTCGCCATCTGGAAGGCGGAGGGCGGAAGCCGGCGCCATCTTTAAGGCGCGGCTGCACGCAGCTCTCTACAGCACATGCCTTTAATACCAGCTCTTGGGAGGCAGAGGCAGGTAGAGGCAGGCAGATTTCTGTGAGTTCAAGGCTAGACTAGTCTACAGAGTGAGTTCCAGGACAGGCTCCAAAGCTACAGAGAAACCCTGTTCCAAAAAAAAAAAAAGAAAGAAAGAAAGAAAGAAAGAAAGAAAGAAAGAAAGAAAAAGGAAGAAAGAAAGAAAAGAAAAAGGAAGAAATAGTTCTTTGGAAATATTATGGCTGTTCCTAACAATAGAGGGAACAAATGAATCTGATTGGTTGGGCTGAAAGGCTTGCATTGTATATCGATTGACAATGATAGAGCACTCAAGCCCCTAATCTCTAAATCCTGATTGGTGAAAATTGTAACTGCAACTTGGCAATAAACGTTTGTGAATTGTATGCTTATAAAGCCCGCTTCTGCCCCAGCTCTAGGGCTGTCAGGAGAAGCAGGGCTCCTGAGTCTTTGTCCTGCAGTCCTGGATCAATCAGTGACTATTAAGTCTTTGGAAGCATTGTCTCTCTCCTTCCTTGGGGCGTATATCTGGCTAGGTGTAGCAGTACCAGGTTTCTGCCTTGAGTCCCCTTCCTGACATTCCTCAGTGATAGACCTGGGACCTGTAAACCGCATAAACCCTTTCTTTCCCAGGTCCCTTCTGGTGGTGGACTTGGTCACAGCAACAGAAAACCAACTAGGACACTGTGGGACAATCTGTGGAACTTGGCTCTCTCCTTCCATGTGGGTAGCAGGAATAGAACTTGTTTCATCAGGGTTGGCAGAAAGCATCTTTACCTGCTGAGCCATCTCACCAGCCCTGTGAGCTAATTCTAGCCCTGAGATCCAACCTTAGCCTGGCATGATAGCATGGTGGGTATAAACCCGGGCGGTGGTAGCACATGACTTTAATCCCAGCATTTGAGAGGCAGAGGTATGTGGATCTCTGTGAGTTTGAGGCCAGCCTGGTTTAAAAAGAGTTCCAGGACATTCAGGGCTGTAACAGAGAGAAACCATGTCAAAAAAAAAAAAAAAAATTTGAGTCTAGGCCAAACTACCCTCTGGGTCATTTTCTCCCCTCCTTGTGTTTTTGTAAGAGGAAGCGGTGACCACCCTCATTAGTTAGAGTTTTAAGGCCACCCTGGGACAGATGGAATGAGCCAGTTCTCCACTAGGCTGTTTGGCTAAGGGTAGAGTACTGTTGCGTACTGCTAAATCAGGGCTGCATATATGGCTCAGTGGTTAAGAGCACTGTTGCTCTTCCAGACCCAGGTTCAGTCCACAGCACCCATACTCGCATCTGCCTGTATCTTCACACAGACATCTTTGCAAGCACAACACCAATACACCATGAAATAAAAATAAATAAAATAAAAAACAGTGCACAATCACGAAGACCAGAGTTCAGAGATCTCAGCACCCCATAAGAAGCCAAGCATTCATGTAGAATGCCTGTAATTCCAGCTCTGAGGGATCTAAAGCCTGCTTCTCTCTCACACACATGCATCTACAGCCACATACAAATAAAATATACAGAAAAAAAATCCTATGAATTGTTTCTCTTGGGGCAATGTGAACAAAGATCTACTCATCCCAAATTAGACACTGGTGACAGGTCAAAAAATTGTTTTATCAACCATGCCATGGCACACACCTTTCAACCCAGCACTTGGGAGGCAGAGACAAGTGGATCTCTGTGAGTTCAAGGCCAGCCTGGTCTACAGAAAGAGTTCTAAAACAGCCAGAGTGGTTACACAGAGAAAACCCTGTCTCAAAAAACAAAAAAAGAATAAAATAAAAAGGTTTCATCTACTGCCCACATCTAGCTTAGTGCCCTAGGAAGTTTATTGAGGTTAGTTGCAGGAGCCACAGTATGGGAAAGCCCACCGCAGCCTGAGAGACAGCTCAAGGAAACTGTATTCCATGAACTCTCTGTACAACTTTTATCGCATGGACAAGTTGGCGTCTCCTCTCCCTAGAAACTGTTGCTGCGTCTATAAAATTTTGGGAAGGAGGGTCTAGTACCTTCTGACTTCTGGAAGCTCTCTAAACTTTCCATGGTCTGTTTATTTCCTGAGTCTTCTGAATGGTGCCCTCCTCCTTCTGAAGGGGGGGTTTCAATTAGGATGAAACAGCTATAAAACAGTATCATAGACAGGATTTCATTATTGCTATTACAATTATTATTATTGTTATTGCTATCTTGTTTTTTTCAGACAGACTTTCTCTGTGTAACAGTCCTGGCTATCCTGGAACTCATCCTGCAGATCAGGCTGGCCTTGAGCTCACAGAGAGTCACCTGCATCTGCCTCCTGAGTGCTGGGACTAAAGGTGTGTACCTCCATACTCAGAGACAGGATTTTATTATAAGGTCCTTCTTTTCATGAGATGGTGGGGGAGGGTCTCATGTAGCACAGGCTGTCCTCAAATTGGCTCTGTAGTGGTGGATGAACTTGGATTCCTGATCCTGGTGCAGGCATCCCAGGCATTTGGCAATATGCCTGGCAAGTACTTCTTCTAATATTTGTTTTTTTCTTTAAATAGTCGAAGGTTTTGGGATCTCAGGAGATTTGTGGTCTTTTAAAAAATGATTTATTTTTATTTTATGTGTATTGTGTTTTGCTTGCACATATATCTGTGTGAGGTGTCAGATCTCAGGGAATTGCAGTTACAGTGGTTTTGAGCTGCCATGTGGGTACTAGGCATTGAACCCAGAACCTATGGAAGAGCAATCAAGTGCTCTTAAGGGCTGAACTATCTCTCCAGTGTAATGAGTCTTTCTCTGTCCTGCCAGCCAGCTCCCAAATAATGACATGGAAACTTATTATGAATTATGAAACCTTGACCTTAGCTTAGGTTTATTCTTTTGTCTGTTTGTTTGTTTTTTGAGACAGGGCTTCTCTGTAGTAGCATTGGAGCCTTCCTGGAACTCACTCTATAGACCAGGCTGGCCTCGAACTCACAGAGATCCACCTGCCTCTGCCTCCCAAGTGCATGGGTTAAAGGCATGCACCACCATCACCCAGCAAGGTTTGTTCTGATAACTTTTTTTTTAAAAAAAATAGATTTATTTGTTTATTATGTATATAGTATTCTGCCTGCATGTATGCCTGATCCCATTATAGATGGTTGTGAGCCATCATTGAACTCAGGGAATTGAACTCAGGACTTCTGGAAGAGCAGTCAATGCTCTTAACCACTGAGCCATCTCTCCAGCCCTGTGTTCTGACAACTTAAATTAACTGATTTCTGTTAATCTATGTTCTGTCACGTACCTCCCATCCTGCTTCTTCCACGTCTCCTGGCATCTCTCCTGCCTAGATGCATCTCCTTTTCTTTCTCTCCCTGGAAATCCCTCCTATACCTCCTGTTTAGGTATTGGCCATTCAACTTTTGGCTACACCAGTCACGGGAAATACACCTTCACACAGTGTACAAGTATCTCATAACACTCCAGCCCCACAATATGCTGTTTTAATTGGCAACTGTACGATCTTTTCCTGACACTGACTACTTTGAGATGAGGAATATCAGCCTGGTGCCGGAAGGACTTTCATGGCAGCCTGGCCACCTGCATACTCCACAGATACCTTCAGAAAAGAGACAAACCATAGCCGCAAGTAGGGGCTATGACTCAGATGATAGAGGATTTGCCTAGCATTCACAAAACCCTGGTTCCATCCCCAGCACCACGTAACCAAGGCTTGGTGGTGCACGCCTATATACCAGTCCCCAGGGAGGTCAAGGCAGGAGGATCATAAGTTCCAGGTCAATTTTGGCTACACAGTGAGTTTGAGGTCAACCAGGGATACGTAAGTCCTTGTCTTAAAAGATCAAAAACAAACATCTTATAATCTCAGGGAGACAAAGATATGTGCCAAAAGCCAGGAAATGAACTCTTGTGTGTGTGTGTGTTTGTGTAGAGAGTGTATGTACTCAGGAAAAGTGCTGAGTGTATCATTTGATGGCAACAGCAGCTGAGAGGAAGCCCAGTTTGGCGGAAGGAAGTGGCCATCAGCTGGGAACACTAAGGGTCACAGGATCTTGTGCTCTCCATTGTGGCTTAAGAAAGCTGTGGGGTGTCCATCTGTAGAACTCTTGTTGATTGTATCTGCTTGCGTGATTGACAGGTGTCCTGGTATGCTGGGACAATGAGGTATTCTAAGTTTAGGGAGAGAACATTTAAGACCAACAGCTCAAACCTGAAAATCATTTTACACTGTTATGAAATCAAAATGAGATTTTTTTTTTTTGAGACAGGGTTTCTCTGTAGCTTTGGAGCCTGTCCTGGAAGTAGCTCTTATAGACCAGGCTGGCCTTGAACTCACAAAGATCCGTTTGTATTTGCCTCCCGAGTGCTGGAATTAAAGGTATGTGCCACCACTGCCCGACATATCCAGTGCTTTTAACTGCTGAATCATCTCTTCAGACTCTAGGGATATTATCCTAAAACAAACTAATGAACAAACAGCAAAAAACAAAACCTTATGATGCCTGCAGACATGACTCAGTTTGTAGAGTGCTTTTCTGGCAGGCACAAATCTAGTACAAAGCCGATTCTAACCAGCTCTCTATAAAACTGTGAGGGGTGGCACGTGGCTGGCTCTTCTGTCAGCAGAAAGCAGGTGGAGGCAGGAGGAACAGAACTGTTCAAGTAGCTGGGCAGAGAGTTCAGCCAAAAATGTGTTTGAGATGCATTTGAAATGCAAGCATGAGAATCTGACTTCAATCCTATGGGAAAAGTTGTGTATATGGTGGTAACATGCTCGCAATTCCAGGGAAGCCAGGCTCATCTCTGAAGCATGCTGTCCAGACAGCCTACACGTCTGAGGCAAATGGCTCCTGAGGAGGAATAATGTTGGAAATTGTCCTCCAACCTCAACTCACATGCACACACACACACACACACACACGTACACACACATACACCCACACACACACACTCACAAAGTTTAATGTCATTCTCAACTGCATAGAGTTTGAGATCAGGCTGGACTATAAGAGACCCTGTTTCCAAAAACATATGAAAATCTTCATGCTTAAAAACATATTTCTTATTTTTAATATTTATTTATTTATTTATTGTGTATACAGTGTTCTGCCTGCATATATGCCTTCAGGCCAGAAGAGAGCACCAGCTCTTAATACAGATGGTTGTAAGCCACCATGTGGTTGCTGGGAATTGAACTCAGGACCTCTGAAAGAGCAGTCAGTGCTCTTAACTGCTGAGCCATTTCTCCAGCCCCTTAAAAACATATTTCTAGCCAGCCGGTGGTGGTGCACGCCTTTAATTCCAGCACTCGGGAGGCAGAGGCAGGCGGATCTCTGTGAGTTCAAGACCAGCCTGGTCTACAATAGCTAGCTAGTTCCAGGACAGGCTCCAAAGCCACAGAAAAACTCTGTCTCGAAAAACAAAAAAACAAAACAAAACAAAAAGAATATTTCTAAACCAGGCTGGGGGGGGGGTGCATGCCTTTAATCCCAGCATTTAGGAGGCAGGGGCAAGTGGATCTTCGTGAGTTCGAGGCCAACCTGGTCTATAAGAGCTAGTTCCAGGGCAGGCTCCAAAGCTACAGAGAAACCCTGTCTCAAAAAAATAAACAAAAGAATTTCTTTTTTTTTTATCAACTAATTACATACAGACAAACAAAAGAATTTCTATTCAAACTTTTGAGCGTCTTCTGTTGTGGGGCATTTGTCAGCGAAGACTGTTTGGACTTGGGTTTAAGCTAATAGAAAGTCTTTATCAGCCAGTCAGTGACTATGCTGGGTGTTCAGGATCCCAGTGTATCTCTGAGCATCTCAGGGTGAGCTTTGAAGCACTAAAACCATGTTCTGAGCCGGGCAGTGGTGGCGCACACCTTTAATCCAGCACTCGGGAGGCAGAGGCAGGCAGACCTCCGTGAGTTCGAGGCCAATCTGGTCTACATGAGTTAGTTCCAGGACAGGTTCCAAACCTACAGAGAAGCCCTGTCTCGAAAAAACCAAAACCAACCAACCAACCAAACAAACAAAAAACCTGTTCTGGATTGAAGAGCTTTCATTAACAAGAACAGTTAGCCAGAAGTGAAACAACAGAAGCCAAAAAAACAAGGTTAGTTCATTAGAGACTTCCCCAGAACTGTGGACTTTGATGGATTAGGCCTTCATTTTTGGCAGGTGGTGCTGTCTGTATGCTGAGTTTTACAGCTTGAATGGCATTTCCGTCGTGGACTCAGCCGTGCTAAGGTCTGGGGCCCTGTTCTACACAGCAGATGTTGTAGTCCTGGAAAATAAAGGGGAACTAAGTGCCGAGCAGCTGCAGCCCAGCCTGGGGCATCAAAGGCTTTAAAGGCACTAAGGACGAGACTGAGACCCATCCTAGCCCTCCAACCGGGGAGCTCTCAGTTAGCCCACCGGGTGGAAACCATTAGACGTCAATGCTGGGGGGACAAGGTCTTTACTGTGTCAATAATGCCCTTCCTGATGGAGCCGTCCTACTGTCCTCTTCATCTCTCCAGCTTTCCTCCTGAGCACCCCCTTTGCTTTGCTTTTATTTGAGACTTTTCTTTTTGAGACAGGGTCTCTCTACATCAGCCTGGTTGCCCTTGAATTTACTATGTAGACCAGCGTGGTCTTGAACCCACATCGATCCACCTGCCTCTGCCTCCCAAGCCTGGTATTAAAGGCTGGTGTTGCCATCCAGGCATTCTCCTCTTTGCTTTTAGGTCTGGAGGGAAACCAGTTCACATACGGTTGATGCCTCCCTGGAGTTCCCGACTCAACCCTTATTCCTCCAATCTCAGGTCAGACACTACTCCTGTGGGCTCCACTCCCACACCCTTGCTCCCTTCTTGCAGTCAGGAGGGTCAGGCCTGGTGGCACATAGTTCAATCCAGCTACTTGGGATGCTGAGGCAGGAGGATGGAGAGTTCAAGGTCTGCCTTAGCTACAGAGTGAGCTTAGGAATAATCGGGGTAATTAAACCCTGAGTCAAAATATATGAAGCCCAGCATCCTGATACACAACTTCAACCTTAGCACTCAGGAGGCAGAGGCAGAGGCAGGCAGATCTCTGTGAATTCGAGGCTAGCCTGCTCTACATAGAGACTAGCCTGCTCTATATAGAGTTTGTCTCAAACAAAACAAAAAACACAAAAGCCGCCATATATAAATGAATAATCCTCTCCTTACCTCCTCTTTCCTCTCCTGCCTCTTGCTCCTCTTAGTAGCCCTTTTGTTCTTCTCTTGCCTCTCTTCTTCCTCTTCTGTCTGCCTGTCTTTCTCATGTCTCTACTCCAACATGGCCTTTCCCTCTCCCCTTTACCTAATAAACGTCTTGCACTAAAACAAACAAACAAAAAATAATAAAGGGCTGGGTGCTACAGCTTAGCAGTAGAGGGCTAGTTCAGCATGCAAGGAGCCTGTGGGTTCAATCCCCAGTAGAAAGTGAGAATGGCCTGGTTATCTGCAAAGAGTTACAGAATATTGCTCCTCATCAGTAATCTTCAAAGAGACCTATTATAGTCAGGGCACCTGTTCCCTGGCCAGCTTATCCGCTCCAGACCCTAGAAGGTACTAGAACACTTTTGTGTCCCTAGCAGCCATCACGAGCCTGCCCGTGGTGGACCTGGGTGCCAGAGCAAGTGAGCGGGTTAGCATTTGGTGAGTGGACGAGCAAATGCAAGAAAGAGTGACAGCGTGAGTGAGTCAGTGAATGGGAAAGAGAAACAGTGACGGCCGCAGGCTCAGAGCGGCAAGGTGGGTGCGCGCCCGTGGGCCTTGGCGCTTGGCGGGGTGGACGGTGCACGCGCTACCAACCAGCCTTGGACCCTAGCTGCTCAGCCCAGGCCGAGGCCACGTGGTTTGGGCGTGGCCCGCGGACAGGGGCGTGACCTTAACGCTAGGGACTCGCGGAGGGGCGTGGCGAGGTTGGGATGGGCGTGGCTGCGCCGGACAAGAGCTGGCGTGGGCGGGGCTGGCCCACGGGCGCGGGAGGAAGTCACGTGGGCGCACGGGCTCACATGACTGGCCGTGCGATGGACCCGCTGCCCTCGGCGGCAGTCGCTGCGGCAGCTGAGGCGGAGGCTGACGAGGAGGCGGATCCGCCGGCGACAGGTAAGGCACGCGGCGAGGTGGAAAGCCTGGCACCTCTCTGTCGGGGACCACCTGTCTGCGCGACACCTCGCCTGATCTGGCTGGGGTGTGGGGGACATCGTGGGGCTAGCATCTTCCCGCTGCTTCCAGGGACGCTACTCTCCAGCTCTCGGTTAGCGCGCGGTCTTGTGGAGTTGCACCTGGATCTTTTCTGATCCCACCTTGCGAACGCTCGTCTAGAGAGTGGTTTGTGTTATGTGACCATGCCCAGGGAAAGGGATGTATCTTTGGTATAGACTGTTTTCCTGGGGTCCCCGGCTTTGTGGACTGTGGGGACGCACCCATGTGGCCAGTGGCGCAAGGTTGGAACTAGGCCTGATGTGTTTCAGCCAGGTCTGGCCAGGTGTCACACTGAGCATGGCCATCTAGAGCATTGGTGGAAAGACAGGTTCTTCTCTAGGGACGAAAGGTTTGAGGTAGTAGCTTTTAACTCCAGGGGAGGGAGGACATGAATGAACACCTTTGGTGGATGGAGAGACGTAGTGTCTAGGTGGAACTCCACTTGAAGTTGGTCAACAGTCTTGGGTCTTGTTGGATAAAACATTGTATTTTTTTTTTTTTTTAAATCCGAGACAGGGTTTTAATTTTGGCTGTTCTGGAACTCGCTTTGTAGATCAGGCTGACCTCGAACTAATAGAGATCGTCCTCTCTGCCTCTGGAGTGCATGGGCTGAAAACATTGTATTCTTGAGGTTGTACGTTGAAGGGTACTATGTATGTATATCAGGGTGCCTTGAGAATGGGAGACTGATCTAGGGCCTACTTCTGCCTTTAAAAATGTTACTTATTTTTATTATTGTTAACTGTGCCTGTGGGTGGGGACACTGGTACCCTTGGAGGACAGAAGTGTTGAATCCTCGAGGACCCAAAGTTACCACATACTTGTGAGCTACCCAGCATGACTGCTGAGACCCACAGACCAGTCCTCCGCAGGAGCAGTGTGTGCTGTTAACCTGAGCCCCTGCCTGACTCTTGAAGCAGTCAGTCGTGTCTTCTAACAACTTTGATGGATCAGAGATCCCTTGGCAAATTTGGGGTCTTCTGTATTTATTTATGCAGAACTCAGCTAATGGCTGACATTAGGAATGATTTTGCCTGGAATTTTGTATTTTATTTTATTTTATTTTTTTGATTTTTCGAGACAGGATTTCTCTGTGTAATAGCCCTAGTTGTCCTGGAACTCACTCTGTAGATCAGGCTGGCCTTGAACTCACAGAGATCCAGCTGCCTCTGCCTCCCAAGTGCTGGGGTTAAAGAGGCATGTGCCACCACTGCCTGGTTTTGCATGAATTTTTGATAGATAGTTTAGCTCCCTTGGGCAGTGGTGTGACTTGCATATTAGCCATAACCATGTAGCCCTTCACGCTATACAGGCCATCCTGGCAGCCATGTAAGTTGAAAAATGGGTTTTTAATTCTGGTGGAACCTAGCCTGTCATTGCTTCCTATGTGAAACTTGACACCAGTCTGGTTAAGTGGTGAAGAAAATCTTCCTTATCTTCTGGGAGAAACTTACTTGAAGTGTCTTGGAGACTTTGACTAGGTGGGCTGAAATCAGAACACCGTCGAGAATAACTCTTTAGAAAATTTATTATTATGTGTATGCCATGTATGTGGACATGTGGCATGGCACAGGTATGCCAGCCAGAGGACAACTTTGGAGTCAGTTATCTCTACTTTTACTTGGGTTCTGGGAACTGGACTTAGGTGGCTGGGCTTGTGTGGTGAATGCCCTTAATCACTGAGCCCTCTGACCTGGTCCTGAGGATGGATTTGACTTCAGAGGCGGTAAGCTGAGTTGATTTTGACTTCACTCCTCCTGCCTCATCCTCTTCGTCATTTGCCTACGAGCATGCACCTTCACAGTTGGCTGGCTTTTGATACCTCAAAGGAATAAGTAGTGTGGCTTTTGGGCACATAGCAGATTTCCTCTTCTGTCTTCTGTCTCCACTTCAGAGCTGCTGGTAGTGCTCATGCAGGGACTGTGATAGTTTCATGTTTGTGGTGGTTTGGAATTGCTGGGGGCAAAACGTGTCCATTGTAGTTTCCAGCACATCGCCCATTATTGTTTATTTGAAGGATTAATCTGTGCACATCCTGTAGGAGATTGCCCTTCCTAAGAACTGAATTTACAAGTCGGGTAGTGGTGGCACATGCTGGGGAGGCGGAGGCAGGTGGATTTCTGTGAGTTTGAGGCCAGCCTGGTCTATAGAGTGTGTTCCAGGACAGCTAGGACTGTTAAACAAAGAAACTCTGTCTCACGAAACAAAAGAACTGAATTTACTATGTTGACTGGGCTGGTCTTGAATTCATAGAGGTCTTCCAGCCTTTGCCTTCTGATTGCCGGGATTAAAGACATGGGCCACCACATCCATCCTTATTTATTTGATTTTTTTTTAGACAGGGTCAGCCATATAGCTCAGACTGGCCTCAAACCCATAGTCTTCCTGCCCTCCTGCCTTATCTCTTGAATGCTGAGATTGTAGGTACAAGCCACCACACACCAGAAGTCATTGGTCCAAAGCAAGTTTCTCTGGCTTTCACAGCCTCCAGAGGTCATGAGGGAGTGTTCATCTGCCTGCCTTCCCAGTTTATAAAAGTGGCCACATCCCTAGGCTGATGGTTTCCTTTCCTCAGACCTGAGCCATCTCTCTCTCATGTTGCCTTATCTGGCTCTCTTTTTGTTCATTTATGCTTTTAAGGACCCCTGTGAATGGGGGCCCACCCAGAAAATCAGGATTTATCATCTCCTGATGTTCACGTCAGCTGACAGACAACCTCGAATTTCACTGAAATCCCAATTCCCTTTTTGCTGAGTGAAAGTAACAAAGTCACAGGTTCTGGGTTTAGGATGTGGACATTTTTGGGGTCTTATATCCTGCCTATCACAAGAAGATATCCTAGGAGTGGAATTGTCAGATCCTCCTAGGGCTTGTACAGTTTGTTTTTGATTGATGGAGGGCTGCAGCGATGTCTCAGCCAGCAAAGGGACTAACTGTCAAGCCTGGATGTCCTGTGTTTGATTCCCATATGGGATGCATGGGGAAGTTAAGGCTGTTTTATTTATTTGAGCAGTGGTGGTCCACACCTTTAATCCCAGAACCCAGGAGGCAGAGGCGGTGGAGTCTGAGGCCAGCCTGAGTCTACTTAGCAAGCTCCAGGCCAGCCAAGGCTACATAACAAGACCCTGTCTCACTCTTCCCAACAAATAAGAACATTAATATACATTTAAAAAGTAGGAGCTGGGTGGTGGTGGTGGCGCACACCTTTAATTAATCCTAGCACTCCGGAGGCAGAAGCAGGCGGATGTTTGTGAGTTTGAGGCCAGCCTGGTCTACAGAGTGAGTTCCAGGACAGCCAAGGATACACAGATAAACCCTGTCTTGCAAAACCACCAACCGCAAAAAAGTGGGGGCTGGAGAGGACCCAGGTTCTGTTACCAGCACTCACATGGCTCCTCACAATTATCTGTAGCTCTAGTTCCAAGAGCTCCAACACTCTTTTGGCATTTTTGGGAATAACATGCATGTGGTACATAGACAAACGGGTAAAATACCCATACATTTAAAAGCTAGAGAAATGGCTCAGCAGCTAAGAGCAGTTGCTGCTCTTCCAGAGGATCCCTGGTTTGGTTCCCAGCACCCATATGGCAACTTAACAGTCTGTAACTCCAGTTTTAGGAGACCCAGTACTCTCTTTCGCCTCCACACGCACGCACATGTTGCACATACGTATGCACATGCAGGTAAAACATGCAAACACATAAAACTAAAAACAGAAAGAAAGGAAAACCTAGTGGGGCTGGGAATGTGGCTCAATGGATGAACACTTGCTTAGTATGCACAGGGACTTGATTCCATCCTCAGCAATGTGGAACTAATAATCAGAATCACTGAAGCTATTTGGTCTGTGTTGATGCAGCCTGGGATCTCATTTCAGGACTGCTGGCCAGTGTGATATGCCTGCTTCATCGTATGATCTCAGAGTGTGAGTGTGTGTGGAGAGAGAGCATATATGTACAAACAAACTGTGCACATTGCTGCTGGGTGTCTGTCTAGGCCCTGCTTCATGCAATCCTTGCTTAGTCCAGGAGATCCAGGGGAGTCTGGTCTCCATTGTGTTAGCATGACTCCTTTGGATGGCATTCCATACATTCCAGCCAGCAGCTATCCTCCTGTTCTCTGTGGTCAGGTCTCTTGGCCTTTGCTGTTTGTTGCCCTGCCTGAGCTCACACTCCCTGGCCCTCAGTTCCTTGCTTCTGGGTATTTGCACTTGTCGCAGTTCACTGAGCTGTCACCTCGGATGTGTGTAGTTAAGGGTGGTTAAATCACCCCTGAAATGGCTGCTCACATTAAGAGCATCCATCTTCCTGTTTTACACACTGATCTGAGGACTTGAGGTGGGTAGAAGCTTATTTTTCATCACGTCTCAGCACCCAGAATGACACCTGATATACCTCAGGGGCCTACATGTTTGAAGCAGACTGCATATTATCATGTCTTTTAAAAGACAGTACTATATTTTAGTTTGATAATTTATGTTTTAAAAATCTTTTTAAGTTTATTTAATTTTATGTGTGTATTTTTCTGCACTAATATATGTGTACTACATGCTTGTCTGGTGCCTGAGGAGGTCAAAAGAGGGTATTGGATCCCCTGGAAGTGGAGTTACAGGTGGGTGCTGGGAACTGAACCTGGGTCCTCTGGAACAGCAGCTGTTCTTTAACTCTCGAGCCATCTCTCCAGCCATGGCCTTTTTAAAAATTATTATTAATTATTTTAGTTAGCATACAGAATAATGGAGTTCCTAGTAACATTTCTGTAAGTATTTATCATTGTACTTTGCTCAGTTTTACCTCTTCTGCTACCCTCTCTCGCCTATCTCCCAATTTGACTTTGTTCTCTCTTGTCTGGGGATGTAGCTCAGTTGGTAGAGTGCTTGCATGAAGCCCTGGGTCCAGTTCCCAGTACCGAATAAACTGGGTGTAATGGTGCACACGTGTAATCCCAGTATTGGAGAGGTAGAGGCGGGAGGATCTTAAGTTCAAGATTAGTCATCTAGTTAGAAGTGAAGCCTAGACTATATGAGACCATGCTTTATCACACACACACACATGCGCACACACACACACACACACAAACTGCAAGGTAAAATGTGTCAATCTGAAGAAAGAGGAACTAACTGGGTCTTTATTATGTAGAACAAACTTTGTCAGAATTTGTGGTTAGCAAGAAAGTGATGTGTTCCGAGCAGGGGAATTCTGTTTTCGTGTTATTTTTTTTCTTTTGTTTCCTGAGAAAAATGAAGCACAAACAAGACATGTTTTGCTGTGCTGTGTGCCAGGGTGATGGGCAGAGCCCACAAGAAAGGTGATGTGGGCACTGCTAGGAGCTGTAAGTGGGATTAGACCTGAGAAGCTGTGTAGCTTCTGACACTGGACTTTCCAGTTCTCTTTACAGAATCACCCTGAATTAGAACCGGAATTAAGGGAGGTGTGGTTCTGGGAGTGTGTTTGGAGGCAAATGATGGTCTTAGCTCTTGGAGAATCACACCCAGACTTGTTAGTGGTTTTATTTTGATTTTAGACTGATCTCATGTATCCTAGACTGATCTCAGCCTTGTTTTGTAGCCAAGGTTGGCCTTGAATTGTGGATCCTCTTAAATCTACCTCCCAAGTGCTGGGGCTATAGGCATGCACCATCATATCTGGTGTTGTAGGCATGCACCATCATATCTGGTGTTGTAGTGCTGGGCATGGAACCCAAGGCCTCATACATGCTAGATGAGCGGCACTCCACCAACTGAGCCCCTGCCCTGGCCTGGAGACTGGACACACCATGTCACGTATGCTAGGCAAGGGTACTAATTCTGAGTGACATGCGAACTGTCATTTTGTATTTTGTTCTTTGAATGTGTCTGTGTGTATATATGCATTTGATTGTTTATGTGTATGCCCATACAAAGATGTGGGTGCACATGCCTGGAGGTCAGTGTTTTGGGTGTCTTTGTGGGTTTTCCCCTTTTTTGTTTGTTCTAGACAGGTCTCACTTTGTAACCTTGGCTGGCCTGGAACTTAGTATGTAGACAAGGCTGACCTCAGACTCATAGAGGTCCACCTGCTTCTTCTCCTGGAATTAAAGGTGCCCCTCTCTACCTTACTTTTTGAGACAGTTTCTCACCGAACCTGGAGCAGGGTGAGTCAGCTGGGCTGGCTCTCTGCTAGCTCCAGGGATCCTCTTGTTTCCACCTCCCTGGTACTGGAATTGTAGGCACGCACGGCTGCACCCAGCTTGTTTTCTTACTTGGTGCTGGGTGGGCTTCGAACTCAAGTTCTCATATTGCATGGCACAGTTTTCCCAGCTGAGCCATCTTCCCATCCCCTCTGTTTGCTTTTTCTTTTGAGACAGGGTCTCTTTACTTTGCCCAGGCTGGTGTGAAGCTCAGCTTGGTGTAGCTAATTGCAAACTTGCAGTCCTCCTGCCTCAGCTTCCCAAGTAGCTGGGATGACAGGCTTGCACCCCCACCCCCAGCTCAGCTGGTGCTGTTTGTGTCCACAGGCTGTGGAAGGCATTTTGCTGCTTCTACAGTGTGGGCTTTGGTAGGGGTCATTTAGCTCCTAGGAGTGTTTTTTAGTAGCTATGTGAGGTTTGCTAACTGAGGAAGCTGCAGAGGGACCAGAGAAAGTTGTTGTCTGGTGGATTCTCTGAAGATATACAATTAAGGTTTTTTTATTTTTATTTTTTTGAGACAAAGTCTCATGTAGTTCAGGTAGCTGAGGATAGCATTAAATTCCTGATCCTCTTGCTTCTACTTCCTGAATATAGGGATGGCAGGCATGCACCAGCCTGGCTCCTGGTTTATATGATGTTAGACACAGGAGCCAGGACATCCTGCATGCTAGGCAAACTCTCTACCAACCAGCCTCCTCCCCAGCCCTACAATTATGTCATTACCGACAATCTTCCAAGCCTGGTTTGTGCCTGGGAAGTGTTGACTGCTGGAGTCCTAGGGATGAGTTGTAATCAGAACCCAGTAACACTTAATGCTATATGGGAATTGGCACTTTGAGGAGATGTTGCATAAGTGCAGAGAACCGCCAGCACAGACATTTTCCAGAGACTCCAGTCCCTCAGTGCTTGGCTTGGCTACAGCATCCGCCCGCAGTTCCTTGCTTCCGGTGCAGCTTATGAAGTTGTCCTCACTGTGTCCAGGATATATACTTTCACAGTCTCTTTCTTTCTGCTGATATTTTGCTGTACTGCACTGCTAAGTAGGTTTTAAAAATTTTATCTTTTTTTTTTTTTCCAAGACAGGGTTGCTGGCTTCGAGCTCACAGAGGTCCATCTCCCAAGGCGTGTGCTACCACTGCTCAGCTATCTTTATTTTTTATTTGGTGAAGATAGGGGTTTATGTAGCCAAGACTGGCCTTGAACCCATTGTGTAGCCAGGATGATTTGATCTTCTGATCCTCCTGCCTCCACTTCCCAAGTGTGGGGATCAGAGGCAAGCACCACCACGGTTGGATTTTGTGTTGCTGGAACCAAGAGTGTGCTGTGTGCTATATCAACCGAGTTCCAACCTGAACTCAACTGTCAAGTCGTTTTTGAAATGTTCCATTCAGTCGCATAGTGTTGGTAGCTCAGAATGGAATACCGTGCTACTCCAAAGTGCATGGTGGCTCACGCCCTTAATCCCAACACTAGGGAGGCAGAGGCAGGTGATCTGTGAGATGGGAGAGCTGGGCTCCTTAGGCTGGAACTGGATGGGAGTTGAGGACTGCAGAACAGAGGCAGAAGAGAGGGCAAGGCTCGAGTGCTGTCTTAGCCACTTTTCCATTGCTATGACAGAATACCCATGACCATGGCAATTTACAAAAAGAACATTTAATTATGCTTATTGTTTCCAGAGGGTTAGAGTCCATGGTGGTGGAGCAAAGATATGGTATGGTAGCAGGAATAGCTGTGAGCTCACATCTTTTTGTTTGTTTGTTTGTTTCAAGACAGTCCTTGCTGTCCTAGAACTAGCTTTTGTAGACCAGGCTGGCCTTGAACTCACAGAGATCCACCTGCCTCTGCCTCCTGAGTGCTGGGATTAAAGGCGTGCATCACCACCGCCCAGCTGAGAGTTCACATCTTGATCCACAAGTAGGAGGCAAGGATGCGCACGCAGACACACACACACACACACACACACACACACAGACATGGACACACAGATACATGGACACAGTGTACACACAGAATAGTGCAGTCTTTTGAAACCTCAAAGCATCCTCCTGCCTAGTGACACACCTCTAAAAAAGCCACACCTCCTGATCCTTCCCAAATAGTTCCACCATCTGGGACCATCAAACATAAGAGCCTATGGGAACCATTCTCATTCAAACCACCACAGGTCCCATGCACTGTTTGGGTTTTTGGTGGAAGCCTTTGCAGGGTTGAGTGCTCAGGAGTGTGAATGGCTTTCTAAGGGCTGCAGGTGCTCCTGGTGGGTCTCTGTGCTTCCCCTGTGGAACAGTTTAAGCCTCACTGCAGTCACTTGCAGCTGAGGAAATGGCAGTGTAGGATGTTCTGTGGTGAAGTGGAGTCACAGCAGGTGCCTCGCTCTATTAAGGGGGGTGGGTACTCCCTTTCCTGACTGCCATGGACATGGACTGGTGTCCTGTACTCCACTTTTGTGACTTCCTTAATCTGCCCTGAACTCACTGACTAGTGTCTCATCGAGAGACTTGGGATCTCCCCTCACCTGCCTTCCTAATGGGGGATGGTGGTTAGGATTGTCATTCCATATACTGCCTAAACCCAGGTGTGATGTACCCTCTCCTCAGAGCAGAAAGCTCTTCTCAACATGATGAATGGACACATCGAAAGAGCACCCAATGGAGTATGTGCTAGTCTAGGCTGTTGGCCTCCAGCTTAGGCCCAGCAGTGTGTCTGGCCAGCAGACACAGGGCATGGAGGCGGGTGCTCAGCAGGACCTCGTGTAAGTCTTTGGCTGGCTGCCTCTCCAGAGCAAGCCACCACTTCCTGAATTCTGGGAGGCACTGACCAAGTTCCCCACAATGAATTACGTCCTCTACTGTCCCTGGCTTAGCTCTGGTTAGCTTATCTTGGAGTTCAGGGTATCTGAGTGTCAGATGACAGCTACCTTGGTATGGAAAATCCAGTTTCCACACTTGGTGTCGATGTGGGTGGGTGTTGGGGAGGATCTGACTCAGTAGTTCCCTTTCTGTAACATATTCCCAGTTCCTAATTTGTTGTGTGGATTTCTAATGCCTTCCTATTCTGGTTAACTGTTTTCTTAGGCTGTCTGCGCCTCCGGCAGTGGAAGGCAGAGGCCCTAGCCTTAGTTTTCATGTTTCTACCACAGATCAATAAGGCTTCTGTAAATGGATTTGGTCTTGTGGCGCTTGGCTAATTACATTCGCAGTGCCTGCTGGGCATTCTCTAGGAGCACCTAGCTTCTTTTTGATTTATTTTTTTTTTCTTTTTGAGATAGGCACTTATGTAGCCCAGACTGGCTTTGAATTTACTGTGTAGTCAAGGGTCACCTTGAATTCCTGACCCATCCTTCTGCTTCCACCTGAAAATACAGATAGGCACTGCTATGCTTGGTTTGTGTAGTGCTGGGGATGGTACCCAGAATGCTAGGAAATCCCTCTACCACCAGACCACAAAACCAGCACTTCCCTCCATGCCTTCCCTGTTCCTTTCTGAGACAGGCTGTCACTGTAGCCCAGGCTGGCTTTGAACTCTAGATCTCCTGTCTCAGCCTCCACGTGCTGGGATTATAGGCTTGTGTCACCATGCCTAGCTCCACTGTGATGGCTCAGGTGGCCTTCCTGCCTAGCCTTCAGTAGGACGTGTTTGGTTCCGAGATGTTTTAGAATGTTTTCACTTTTATGTCAGAGGACCTGAGTGACTTTCAGAGTTCATCACGCAGACCTAGGAGGAGGATTAAAAAAAAAGAAAGAAAGAAAGCAAACCAGGTGGTGGTGGCATATGCCTTTGATCCCAGCACTCAGGAGGCAGAGGCAGGTGGGTCTCTGTGAGTTCAAGGCCAACCTGGTCTACAGAGGGAGTTCCAGGTCAGGCTCCAGAGCTACAGAGAGACCCTGTCTTGGAAAAACAAAACAAAACAAAACAAAAAACCTCCAGCAAACTGAGAACAGATTGAATGGAGAGGTAGAGAGAGACAAGGATACTTTTGGGACTTTGAACTCACAGTGTATCAGTTCTTCCAAGATTCATCCCCAAACTGGCAAACTCTGGAAGGATGCCATTGGGTAAGTAGTTCCAAGATGAGTTGAAGTTTGATAGAAGCAGATGGGTGGTAGCGCTGGGGATGCGGCTCAGTTGGGAGAATGCTTGCCTGGCATGCATAAGGACCCAGGTTCCATCCCCAGCACCATATGGCCTAGGCGTGGTAGTGGTACATGCCTGTAATCCCTGCACTTGAGGAGTTCAAGGTTATCTTGGGCAATATATGGAAGTTGAAGCTAGCTTGTCCATATCAGACACAAAAAGAAAGCAGTCTTTGGTTCATGGGGTAGCAGGATCCAGGATCCTTTGCCTAGGTGTGCTTCTTGCTTCTGATTTGAGTTTCAAGAACTCATTAGAGTGGTGTTTCCAGCCCAGCACTTGTGCTTCATCACATCCAAGGCAGGCCTGGGAGATTTTCCCCATTGTGGTCTGTGTGCTTGTACTAACCTTTGAAAGGACTAGCTGTTGGCCAGCCTGGAAGTGACTTACTCTCTTATCTTTCTTTGTGTGTGTGTGTGTGTGCACGCGTGCGTGTATGTGTTTTCTCCAGTGTGTGTGTGGGTTCCTACTCTTTTTTTTTGAGACAAAGTTTTACCATGTAGACCAGGCTGTCCTGGAAATCACAGAGATCACCCTGCCTCTGCCTCCCAAGCACTGGGATTAAAGGATGCACAGCTATGGCCAGCATACTACACATTTCATAAGCAGGTCTCGGGAGACTTTGTAGTCAGTCTGGGATTTCCCTTGGAGCTGGGTAATAGTCTACTTCTTTGTTCCCTTCTTTTGCTTGTATGCCTCACCTTTTAACAGCCGAGCCTCCTCTCCAGCCTTGTTTGAGATAGGGGCACACTGTGTAGCCCAGGTTGTCCTGGAGGGATCTTCCTGCCTCAGCCTCTAAATGCTGGGGTTAATGGTCTACAGTTTTAGGACAGCAAAGAAACCCTGTCTCCAGAAACCAAAAAAAAAAAAAAAAAAAAAGGTATGCATGCCTTTGTGTGTTAGTGTGCTTGCCTACACACACTAATGTGTGTGCGTGCATGTGGGGGCGGAGGGAAGGAGCGAGAGATGCCACATGTACAGGGAGGACTACCTTAGGTAGTCAGTTCTCTCCTTCTACCATGGGGGTCCTAGGAACTGAGGTTGTTATGTTTGGTGACTTCTTTGCCTGCTGAGCCATTTCGCTGGTACCACTTATTGTTTGGTGATGTGGGATTCCCCTCTGTATGCTGTGAATGTGTTTTATTACTATTGGCTAATAAAGAAGCTGCTTTGGCCAATGGCTTAGCAGAGTAAAGCCAGGTGGGAAATCCGAACAAAGATATATATAGAGAGAGTAGGCAGAGTCAAATAAATGCAAGCCAGCCACCGAGGAAACAAGACATGTAGAAAATGAGGTAATGCCATGGTCACGTGGTAATACAGATTAATAGAAATGGGTGAAAACTAAACTGAATGCAGAGAGAAAGAAGGTGGAGTCAGGCAGAGGCCATGTAGCTGCTGAAGGAGAAAGATACTGGAACCTTACTGGTAGGTCACAAGCTCTTGGTGATATACAGATTAATAGAATTGGGTTAATTTAAGATGTAAGAGCTACCTAGGAATATGCCTAAGCCATTGGCCAAACAGTGTTGTAATTAATACAACTTTTGTGTGATTATTTGGGTCTGGGTATCTGGGAAACCAATGTGCATTCTCAGATTACATAATTTGCCCAATGTGGCGCCGTTTAGTTTTTAAAGATATTAGTTTTTATTTAGTTTTTAAAGATTTTAAATTTTAAAGATTTTAGTTTTCATTTATTTTTTTAAAATATTTATTTATTATGTATACAATATTCTGTCTGTATGTATGCCTGCAGGCCAGAAGAGGGCATTAGACCTCATTACAGATGGTTGTGTGCCACCATGTGGTTGCTGGGAATTGAACTCAGGACCTTTGGAAGAACAAGCAGTGCTCTTAACCACTGAGCCATCTCTCCAGCCCTCATTTAGTTTTTTTAAATAAATAAATTTAATTTAAAAAAGACAAAAAAGTACATAAACTACTATAGAAAGCCATACAAATCTCTTTCTGAGCTATATTGTATTTATATAAAATTTATTTTTATATGTAGGCTTCTTAAGAAAACACTTATGATTGCTTCAGATTAGATTGTTGCTTTAAGTTTTAGCAGTTTAGATGCAAATATAACTGATAATTTTAAAATACTGAAAATCAAATTATAAGTCAAGAGAAGACCTAGGACTCTGTGAATTATTCCAGCAGCTTAATGAACATCAATACTTCTCAAACTTTCAAAACTTGGGTGGAGGGATTACTTTTTTTTAAAATTGTATTTATTAAACTATATATTTTTTTCCGCTCCCCTCTTTTCCTCCCCACTTCTCCTTCTACCCTCTCCCATGATCCCCATGCTCCCAATTTACTCAGGAGATCTTATCTTTTTCTACTTCCCATGTAGATTATATCCATGTATGTCTCTCTTAGGGTCCTCATTATTGTCTAGGTTCTTGGGATTGTGATTTGTAGGCTGACTTTTCTTTGCTTTATGTCTAAAAGCCACTTATGAGTGAGTACATGTTTGTCTTTCTGGGTCTGGGTTACCTCATTCAATATGATGTTTTCTAGATCCATCCATTTACCTGCAAATTTCAAGATGTCATTTTTTTTTATTGTGTAGTACTCCATTGTGTAAATGTACCACTTTCTGTGCAGAATTCTACAAGATTTTCAAAGAAGAACTAATACCAATATTCCTCAAATTGTTCCACACAATAGAAACAGAAGGAACATTACCAAACTTTTTATGAGGCTGCAATTACCTTGATAACCTAACCAAGAAAGAGAATTACAGACCAATCTCCCTCATAAACATTGATGCAAAAATATTCAATAAAATACTGGCAAACCGAATCCAAGAACACATCAGAAACATTTATTTAATTTTTAAAGATTCCTTTTCTTCTGAACTATTCTTAGTGAACCTGAATTTTTAGTGAAGGGAGTGGGACACGGTCTTCCTACGTAGCCCAGGCTGGCCTTGAATTTAGAGATCCGCCTGCCTCTTCCTCTGGAGTGATGGGATTAAAGACATGAACTACCAAACCTTTGCCTAGCCTAAGGCTGGGAAAATTTGCTTCTTCAAAAAGCTTGGTAGTCTTAGCGCTGTATATAGTTGGCTTATTTTTTTTTAAGATGTAATTTTTTAAAAAAAAATATTCATGTGTATGGGTGTTTTGCCTTCTTGTATATTTCTGCACCATGTACATGCACCTCATGTGTGCAGTGCCCACGGAGGCCAGAAGAGGAGCTGTATACCCTGGAACTGGAGTTACCAATGGGTCTTAGCCATCATGTGGGTGCTGAGAATTGAACCCAAATCGTCTAGGAGAGTCTTAATCCATGAGCCGTCTCTCAGCCCCTTTACAGTTCTTAGCATGTACATCTGTGGTCCTGTACTGGCTGGGCTTGTGTCAGCTTGACACAAGCTAGAGTCATCAGGGAGGAAGGGGCTTCAGTTGAGGGAAAGCCTCAATGATATACAGCTCTAAGGCATTTTCTTAATTAGTGGTTGATGGGGGAGGGGTGCTGTCCCTGGGCTGTTGGTTCTGGGTTCTATAAGAAGATGGGCTGAGGAAGCCATGGGAAATAAGCCAGTGAGCAGCTCTCCTCCATGGCCTCTGCATCAGCTCCTGACTCCAGGTCCCTGCCCTGTTTGAGTTCCTGTCCTGACTTCCTTCAGTGATTAACAGCAATGCTGAAGTGTAAAGCATATAAATCCTTTCATCCCCAACTTGCTTTTTGGTCATGGTGTTTTGTTGTAGCGGTAGAAACGCTAACTAAAACAGGTCCCTTTTTATTGTTTTTTCTAGACAGTGTCGCAGGTTGGCCTTGTACTGAGATGTTTTCCTCTTACCTTCCAGTTTCTGGTGTCGTGGATGTAAGCCGACACACCCAGCTGTGATCCTGTTTTTGAGGCAGGGTTTCTCTGTGTAGCACTGGCTGTCCTGGAACTCAATCTTTAGACCAGGCTAGCCTCAAACTCAGATCCTTTGCTTCCTAAGTGTTAGGCATCCACCACCACACCCAGCATTTGTGTGTTTATGTGCATGCATGTGTGCGTGGGTATGGGGGCCAGGGGTTGACAGTGGGTGTCTTCTACCGTTACTCTTCGCCTGATTTTTGAGGCAGGGTCTCACTAAATCTGGAGATCTCCTGATTGAGCTTGACTGTCTTGGCATCAAGCCCAAGGGATCCTCCTGGCTCTGCCTCTTTAGTGCTGGGATTGTAGGTATGCACCACCACACCAGGCTTTTTATTTATTCATTTTTTATGTGGGTTTGGGGGGATTGAACTTGGGTCCTTACACTTGTGGCAAACACTTCACTGACTGAGCTATCCCCTTTGATCTGTTTCCTTCTGTGTGCTATTGAGGGGAGGGGTCTGGCTGCGTGCTGACTAAAGTTCTTTCTGGGAGCATATGCTGTGCTGATTTCATGTTAGGTGGTCTTGGGGAGTCAAAGAGCCCCATATAGATTTGGATTTGGGGGAGAGCTGTGAGCAAGACAGACCAAGGAGGACTCAAGGAGACTTGGCTGGGATAGGGCTTATTAGATGGTCGGGTGCTTGCTTAGTTTGTGTAAGGCCTTGGCTTTCATTCCTAGCGCTGCATTAACCCAGGTGTGGTATATCATGCCTGTAATTTCAGCACCACAGAGTGGAGGATCAGAATTTCCGTTCTTGACTACATAGGGAGTTTGAGGTTAGACCGTTTCCACTCCCTTTCTAAAAAAACCAAAAATACTTATCCTAATGTTGAGAGCTATGAAGAGAGATGAGTAGATGAAGCACTTCCTTCCTGGAGTAGTGTTTGAATTGAGTTTGTAGGATTTGGTACCGATCTCCGCAGCTAATAAGCCAGAGACTACGGTGGCACTCACAGGTTTGCTGATACTGCCCTCCCAAGTAGGCCACTGCTGGGGACACATGGCTCTGCTCTCTGTAATTTAGCTATGTGACACACTCCAGCATTACATCATCATGGTTCTTCCTTATACTCTTTTGGCAAAATGGGTAGGGCTGACCAAATGGATAGAGCAGACACAGGGATTCATGGTGCAGAGGAAGGATCCCGCCAGCATGAGGCACTGTCTCAGGGTTCACCACTGTTGTGTCTGCTGCTGATCATCTTTGTTGTGGTGGTTTCTCACCGAGACAGTTTCCATCTCTTGCAAGGCCCTAAATGAGATTTGTCGGTGTTGGATGTGTCATTGTTACCATGGTAACACAGGTTCTACTTTTTGCTGAGTTATGTGACTTTCTTGCTTGAGTTTATTACTTTGTATGTGTTCATCCAGCAGGTGTTAAATAATTATCTGCTGTGGACTAGGCATATTTCTCTCTCTTTTTCTCTTTCTTTTGTTATTTTGTTTTTTTTTTTTTTGGAGACAGGGTTACTCTGTAGCTTTGGAGCCTGTCCTGGAGCTTGCTCTTGTAGATCAGGCTGGCCTTGAACTCACAGAGATCCTCCTGCCTCTGCCTCCTAAGTGCTGGGATTAAAGGCGTGCGCCACCACTGCCTGGCATATTTTTCTCTTTTAATTAAAACACACATACACATTATTGTATTGTAGCTAGAGAGATGGCTCAGTGGTTGAGAGCACTGACTACTCTTCCAGGGTACTGGAGTTGGGTTCCCAGCACCCTGTACATGCAGACAAATACACACATAAAATAAAAATCAATTTAAAATATATTGTCTTGTTCATATGTGAATACCTGCTTGTGTATGCAGGTCCATGAGCATGTGCTTGTGTGTATTTGTGCATGTGTGTGCAGGTACACTTGTTTGTGTACATGCGCAGATATATACCAGGTGTTGTTTCTCAAGTGTCACATACCTATTTATTTATTTATTTAGCTTGAGACATGGTTTCTCTGGCACAGAGATTACCCAGTGGACTAGACTGGCCATCAAGCAGAAATTCTACCCCCTGGGCCTCCATACCTGCCATTTTCCCCTCAATGCTGGAGATCAAATTCAAGTCCTCATTCTTGAGCAAGAAGCACTTCATTGACTGAACTACCTCTCTAGTCGGTTGTCCTCACCACACCTCATTTCAGTATTAGCATCAAATAATTGATTGATTTGGCTAGTCTAGCTAGCCAGCTTGCTCTGGGGAACTGTTTCTGCCTCCTAAACACGGAGGTTATTGTGGCTGGCGTTTGTGCTCATTTGGCATTTCTGTATTCTGGGGATCCGAATTCAGGTCCCCACCCTTATGCAGTAAGTGCTTTATCCATGGAGCCACATCTCCAGCCCCTGGCACTATTCTCCATCCTTGGGATAGTTACTGAACACAGTGAATGCAGACCTCCATCTTGCAGAGCTGGTGTTGTTAAGAGAACCACACAGCAGTCAGGAGATGTAATCAAAAATATACCTTAGGATGTGCTGGAGAGAATCAGAGCTAGGGGGTGCTGTCCTGGGGACAACCTTGATGTTGCAAACCATAGTTGTCACCAATAAAAACGCCACAGAGAAAGCAACGCTCACTGCCAGAAAGCTGAGGAGGATAGGTAGTTGGTCCAGTTTGTGGGTGGATGGGGGAACCTTCTGGGTAGAGGGGAAAGCCAGTTCCAAGGCTTCAGGCCAGATGCAGGGGTGAGGCTGCTGAGTTGGAGGGAACTAGGGAGCTGCAGAGAGTGTTTATTGGCTGTAGAGAGAAAAGAACATTGTGTGTGTGTGGTGTGTGGTGAGGGGGTAGTGGCAGTAGACTTGAGGAAGCCTTGTTTAGGACCCGTTCTCCTTGGGGACTGCCTGTCATTCTCAGTGAGGAAGCTGTACTCATGGTTTCTTTTCTTCCTTTTTTCTTTCTCCCTCTGCCCCTTTACTTTTTAATTTTCCCCTTGCCTGTTCTTTTCCTTTTGCTTCTTTCTCCTTTTTTGGGACGGCCTTTTTAGGTAGCCCAGGCTGGACTGGAACTTCTTATCTCCCAGCCTCCATCTGCTGGATAGCTGGGTGGTGGAGTGCTGGGATTATAGTTGTGACCACCTTACCCTTTTGGAGGGGTGCTGGGCATGGAACCCAGGGCTTCATTCATGCTAGGCAAGCGTTCTACCCACTGGACCACATTCCAACCTGGTTTCTTCTTTTAACATGATGAGGTTTGTTTCCTTTCTCCCCCATTGTGTTTCAGGGAGTACTTGGTACCTCCATGAGGATATTCTTGATACTTGACCATTAGAAATCTGGCATCGGTCCTGTGACCTATAAAAGCCCACTGGCAGAAAAATAAGTTTGTATTTCCCTAGAGTTGATCCTAAGCACTGAGTGAAATCACAGCAGAATGGGTTGTATTTGAGGGTGGTTATGTCCTTTATAGTAACAGAGCAGTGGGTGGGCTTTGCTAAAAATGAAGCTCAGCGGTGCTCCCTCGCTATGACCTTCTGTGAGAACTCGTTCACTGACAGGCGGAGTAGAGTGTGCGCTGCCTGTGGAAAAGGATTGCTGTACGCCCAGGAGTTATCCTAGATATGATGGTGCTGGCTCCTAGCTACTCAAGAGCTGATATAGAAGGCTTGAAAGTTCTATGCCTGTGTGGGCAACTTGTAAGTATAACCCTGTCGGAAAACAAAACATAAAACAAAGGCTTGGGGTGTGGCTCAGTGGTCGAGTTCCTGCCTAGAATCCCCCAGTGAGGGGCTGGGGTGTGGCTCAGTGGTAGAGCCCCTGCCTAGAATCCCCCAGTGAGGGGCTGGGGTGTGGCTCAGTGGTAGGGCATTAGCCTACCATGTGAGCCCCTGGGTTCAATCCTCAGTAAAGAAAAGACTGTAAATTAGTTGGTTCTAAGTTTTGAAAGAGGTGCATGTCTTTCAGACTGAGGAAAAGAAGATAGAAAATACTGAGCATTGGCCCAAGTGGAAGGCAGCTGGGCCTGTTGCTTGAGGGGGTGTAGATTGGCTGAGTCACTTAGGAAAACTGGAAATATTTACTAAGCTGAGCATATGCAAGTGCTGTGATCCAGCACATACACTCACGCCTGTGTTATGTACCCAACAGAAGTGCATGTAACATATGTCCATAAAAAGCCATGTTCTGGAACGTTCTCAGCAATGCCATGTGTCATAGATTGGCAGTGGAACCACCCAGATGCCCAGCAGGCATGGAATGAGTGAGCAGTGGGCCATAGCTGCATGACAGGATCTTTGGAAGGGACGGGCTGTATCCATTGTGTGTGACCTGTGAGCTTCAAGATTAAGGAAGAGGTTAGAACCGGGCTCTGACTCTATTGTATAAAATAGACTAGGCCAACCTGTGAGAGATGTGTCTCATGGAGGTGGTGGTCGAAGAGAGTGATGAAGTGTTAGTTTCCCATTTTGTTACTTAAAAATAAAACACAGCTGAGCAATACTTTAAAAACAAAAACACAGCCAGGCGATGGTGATGACACACCTTTAATCCCAGCACATGCGAGGCAGAGGCAGGTGGATCTCTGTGAGTTTGAAGTTTAGCCTGGTCTACAGAGCATGTTCCAGGACAGCTAGGACTACACAGAGAAACCCTGTCTCAAAAAAATCAAAAACCAACCAGACAAAACCCAAAGCACAGCATCTCTCTATAGCTTTTGCTAACCTTAAACTCTATGTAGATGAGGTTGGCTTTGAACTCGTAGGGATCCATTTGCCTGCCAGTGCCGCCAGGGTGCTGGGATTAAAGGTGCGTGCAACCATATGTGGCCTTTAGGTTTTGTTTTGTTTTTCTAGATGGAGTTTCTCTGTGTAGCTTTGGAGCTTGCCCTGGAACTTGCTCTGTAGACCAGGCTGGCCTCGAACTCACAGAGATCCACCTGCCTCTGCCTCCCAAGTGCTGAGATTAAAAGCCGCTGCCACCACCATACCTGATAATGTTTTATGTTTTGAGGCCTTTGACAGGCCTCTTGTCTCAGCCTCCCAAGTGCTGAGATTATAGGCATGTGTTACCATCCACAGCTCTTTTCTATTATTGTGAGTGTTTGAATACTTTTTGATTAGAACAAACAGAAAGTTCAAAGGTAGTTAGCAAAAAACAAATGAACAGACTGAATTAAAAAGTGTTAATAGTGGTTATTTGAGTGGCTGGAGATTTAGGCAGTTTGTTGTTTTGCAGAAAATTTGAAAATGTGTTCTGTAGTCATTTGTAAACACACTTGATATCTGAAAAGCACTCCATCTGGAGTGGTGCAGCCTCGGGAATGGGGAAGTTAGCAGAGTCTTCATAGACTGCGGAGCTGGGGCGGTTGGGCTGCAGTCCTCGTGGAGGCTGTGAAAGTCTGCCTTCTTTCCCTTTCCTGCAGTGCTGGGCTGGAATCCAAGCCTCTGCATGTGTCAGGCCGGTTTTCTCTCAGCAGATCCTCCTGCCTCAGCCTGCTGGACTAAGGAGCGTGAGGGGCAGGTTCCTTGCTGCACTTGGTTTAAAAGCTTGCTTTGGTGTGTGCTGGGACTTTAGTAGCACAGTGCTTGCCTGGGTGCCAACCCCAGTAATGTATCAAACAAAACCAGGGAAGTGGTTCCTTTAGGCAGCACCCACACGGGTAGGGTGCCTGTCCTTGTCAGGAGAGAGCCTGGCTGCAGCCTGTGGCCTCTAGATGGAAGGCTACTGCTTCCTGAGTCTCTGGGGCATCCTGGTGTCTCCTGGCCCCCAAGCTGCTGAATTGTCATTTCTAAAGTTGTGCTTATGATAAGGATGAGGAAACTTATGTTCCCATTTCCTGAGGACAGTTTGTTTATTTAAGAACTCAGCTCATTGGTTTTTGTTTTAATTTTATTAAAACTAAATCTTTTAAAATATGTGAATGTTTTGTCAGCATGCATGTATGCACACTGGGTGCAATGCTTGGTACCTATAAAGGCAAGAAAAGGGAGTTGGGTCCTTGGCCTTTCAGTTACAAATGGTTGTTACAGTCACCATGTGGATGTGGGAATTGAACTTGCAAAGCTGTTAATCATTGGCCAGTCATCTTTCCAACCCCTCAGAGAATCTGCTGAATTGAAAGTGCTGTTTCCTAAGCTAAGAAGGAATCTGCTTACTGAATGCTGAGAGCACCTCCTATTCCATTACCTACCCTTTCCCCCAAACCCCTCACTCCTTGATTCAGGATCTTGTTATGTGGCCTACCTGGTTCTCTGGCAGAGAGGGGGTGGGTGGGCAGAGCCAGACCCACTGGACTCTCCCTGGGGCTGAGCGGGATGGCAAGTGTGAAACTCTGACACCCCCCCCCCCCGGTCTTCAGGGAGAAACACACCCACTGAGTCTAGAGTCTGTCAAAGCAGTTAATGGTATCAAGCAGGGATTTATATAGGGTTGTGATGGGGGTAGAGAAGCTTGGGATGGGTTAAGGCAGAGTAAGGAACAAGGGCCAATAATATTTTGCCACGCTAGTGGTGGCTGGGTAGAGGCAGGGCTAGGTCCGGTAGCCAGAGACAGGTCTCCAAACTCTAGCTAGGCTCAGGAAGTTACACTAGGCCTCATGCCAAATCAAATTAGGCTCTGGAAATTACACTGGGCCTCATGCCTGATCCTCATGAGGCCCAACATCTCCCCCTTTTGTTTTTGTTATGACAGTGGAAGACATGGTCCCTGTCTTAGGTCATCTCCCACATGGAGATCTTACCCATCACTGAGTACCACGTATCTCATTTATGAAGAAGTCACTGAGTACCATGTACCTCATTTATGAAAAACCCACTCCATGACCTGCCTTAGGTTGTCCCAGCCTGTCTAAGATCTTACCCATCACTGGTCAAGTGGAGGGTGGAGGAGGGGCATTTATATGAGAATTACCAGTCATACATTTATACGAGGGGCCCAGACTCCCGAGTGGCCAGCCTATGATAGTATACCTCGACCTGATGTAATTCAACAGCCTCCAATCTTTGGTAAATAAATTGTGTGATCTTATTGAACACACAAGGCCCAATAGTAAGAAGAATAAGGAAAAGGGTCCGAGCAGGGGAAGGAAACGGTAAGAGTCCATGAAAGCCCGTCCACATGGGGTTGTCCTGAAGGTCTCGCTATCTCTTCTCTAGATCTCATCAGGATCTAAGCGACAGCATCCATGTCTTCAATTGTTTCTGGGGAAGAAGCAGAAAGGCATTCCTCAGGAGTGGGACACTCCCTGGGAGCATCATCATTATCCTTTTGTTGGGGTAAATAAGATCTCTAGCTGGCACCCAGATGAGCCTCTTTTCATTTTGAGGGAAGACACATCCAAACCCTCTTCCTGCAGTGAGGAGTGGGTCTGGTCCTCTTCAGACTCCAGTCAAGGGGTCCTTCCATTTGACCCAAATAGAACTGTAGGTGACTGATGAAGACCACTGTTTGAAAGGAGACATCTTCTCTAGAGAAATTTAGAATATTTAGGGTCAATAATGCCTTTCTCAATTGATCATGTGGGGTTAGGGACTCCCTTTTTGCTTCTCTAGTTGAGACTTGAGTGTTTGATTGTCCCCTTCCAGCATGGTCTGTCCCCTTGGATTATATGGAATGCCAGTGGAATGAGAAATGTTCCAGGTTTATAGAAAGTCTGTAAAGGCCTTACCAACAAAGCATGTGCTGACCCAGCTTTCTGTCCCACCAGGTCCCACAACTGTTTAGTCCCAAAGAAACACACACATCTACATTAATCATAAACTGATTGGCCTATTAGCTTAAGCTTTTTATTAACTCTTATAAGTTATATTAGCTCATAATTCTTGTGTTAGCCATGTGGCTTGGTACCTTTTTTGGCGAGGCAGTCACATCTTGCTTGCTTTGTGTCTGGGTGACAACTGCAGACTGACACTTCCCTCTTCCCAGAATTCTCATTGCCCTGCCTCTACTTCCTGCCTGGTCGCCCCACCTATACTTCATGCCTGGCTACTGGCCAATCAGCATTTATTTAAAAATACAAATGACAAGGTACAGACCATTGTTCCACAGCACTTCCCCCCCTTTAAAAAAAAACAAAACAAAACAAGCACTCTGAATAGAATCTCCTTTGTTTAGCTTTTCTACTGACCATTACCCATAACAAATTGTAGCCAACATTCTAAACAAAGGCAAACATCCATAATCCATTTTGGGGAATGTGGGTATAGTTTTCCAGGCTACTTCCTGCTGATTTGGGGCGCTGATAATCTTATGGGGACCTAAAGAAAATTTAGAATTGTGATCAAGTCCTGACTGGAGTATCCTGTTAGGCTTGATCATCTCAGGCAGCAGTCTTTGAACTGTTCTGGATGTAGAACTCAGACATCTGGGCCATTCTTCCTATTGGAGATTTCTCAGGGGATCTTCCTTCATGAAACCTGATTTTTCTTAATGCAGAATGAATCCACATTTCCTGTGGAAACAAAAGCAAAACCTCTTCTCCAAAGTAACATACCTTTTGACTTAAATTTTAAAGTCAAAACATTTTATATATATATATATATATATATATATATGATTAATCCAGCAGCATTTATAATCAAATGTCTTTTAGCAGCTTTTGCTTCTTCCTTAGTCATCAAACAATTTAAAGACAACACAGCATACAGTATCCAGACTGTATTTTTCCATCTTTACGTGGCTTTATTTTAACCTTTATTTCTTTTGTTTTTAATTTTCGGCTTTTTGAGACAGGGTTTCTCTGTGTATCTTTGGCTGTCCTGGAATTCACTCTGTAGTCCAGGTTGTTCTTGAACTCACCGAGATCCATCTGCCTCTGTCCCCAAGTGTTGGGATAAAAGGTGTATGCCACCACACCTTGAACTCACAGGGATCTGTCTGCCTCTGTTCCCAAGTGTTGGGATTAAAGGTGTGTGTTACCACACTCAACTTTTTTTTTTTTTTAAAGGACTTTAACTTTTTTTCCTCCCAAGCCTACCTATATTTTTAAACACACAGTAAACTGCTTGGAAGTTTTCTTTGATTTTGAATCCCTTTATTGTATATCTCTTTTTCTGACCATGAGTCTTTAATTTGCTAAGTGATATGGCTAGGATTAAATCTGTAGCTTTGATGGCTGGATCCAGCCCATTCCTTAGCTTTTTTTTGAGAGTCTAGCCTCATGGCAGAGGTACTGGCTGGAGTCATGTTTATTGCCACACCTCTATGGCGTTTCAGGGTCCCTGCCACCACCAAAAGTATGCAGTCAGCTTTTCATCAATACCATTTAATTGTTTCATGGCAGGGCCTCTTAAAAGAGCTGCAAGGCTTTGCAGCTAAAGCTGAGTCAGGAAGCCTCTCTTAAATGAGAGCACTTGGATCTAGCAAGCAGAGCCTACCCAAGAAAGTGCTGCTATCAAGAACCTGTGCTTAACTCTATATTCTTTTCTCTCTAGGATAACTTCTCAAGCTCTCTCAGGCTTTTAAGTGGATTTGGTCAGCCCCATGTTGGGTGCCATACTGTTAGCCGAGTTTTCTGTCCCACCAGGTCCCACAGCTATATAATCCCAAAGAAACAGAGGTCTACATTAATCATAAACTGATTGACCTATTAGCTCAGGCCTTTTATTAACTCTTATAACTTATATTAGACCATAATTATTGTCTGTGTTAGCCATGTGGCTTGGTACCTTTTTTGGTAAGGCAGTCACATCTTGCTTGCTGTGTCTGGCTTCCTCTGTGTCTGGGTGATGACTGCAGACTGACTCTTTCCTCTTCCCAGAATTCTTGTTGCCCCGCCTCTACTTCCTGTCTGGCTACTGGCCAATCAACATTTATTTAAAATACAAGTGACAGGGTACAGACCATTGTCCCACAGCATTATCTGTTTTAATTTGGCTAGGTAAGCCAAGGATGGCAAAGCATTGTAGCATATGGCTAATAGCATGTTTGGATTTCTCTCCGGCATGTGCCAAAACTCGGGAGAAGGTATCCACTGAAAGAAAACTGTATTTAAGCTTTCCGAATGGAGTATAATGTGTAACAACAGTCTACTAGAGATGGTTAGGGTGAAGCCCCCGAGGATTAGAGGAGGAATCTTTTTGTTTGTTTGTTTTTCGAGACAGGGTTTCTCTGTGGCTTTGGAGCCTATCCTGGAACTAGCTCTGTAGACCAGGCTGGTCTCAAACTCACAGAGATCCACCTGCCTCTGCCTCCCGAGTGCTGGGATTAAAGGCGTGCGCCACCACCGCCCGGCTGGAGGAGGAATTTGGAGGAAAGGCTGAGTGAGCCGGTAAGCAGAAGCCCTCCATAGCCTTTGCACCAGCTCCTGACTCCAGGTTCCAGCCCTACTTGAGTGTCCATCCTGGTCTGGTCTACAATCTGGTAGTAGTCAGAGAAAGTGGTTATGAGTAACAAGCTGAAAGCCCAAAAATACAAGGAAAAGAAGCTCCTTCAAAAATTGAAAGAACAGAGGCAGGCAGATCTTTGTGAGTTCGAGACCAGCCTGGTCTACAAGAGCTAGTTCCAGGACAGGCTCCAAAGCTACAGAGAAACCCTGTCTCGGGGGAAAAAAAAATTGAAAGAACAAAGAGAATCCAGAACAAGGAGTGTTTAAGGTGGGGCTCTAAGACCTGCTCCACCTATCTTTCTCTTCTCAGAACTGAGGACTATAAAACCTGAGCCTGAAAAGATTAATAGGAATATTCTTCAAGCAACACAATCTGCTCCAAAACATTCTAAAAAGAAAATATTGGATAAAGAGAAAAAAATTTGTGCAGCCCACAGTGTCCTCAGGGAAAGTGAGCGGATCTGCTGCTACTCATAGGACTGAGCAGATGGCCCAAAGTCTCCCCTCCCACGAGAGCCATTCACAAGAGTTACTGATGAGAGTGGATCCAAGAGTGGTGCCAAGGAGAGGAAGACCTGCCAGAAGCACGGAAGCCCAGCCTGACGTTACTCGTCTGCAAGACTTTTATTGTGATGATGATGATGTTTTTATCGCATGTGGACCTGAAAAATATCATTATGCCCAAGATGACTTTGTCCTGTATCATAGCAAATGCTGTGTCCTGAAGTCATCTTATTCTTGAGTCTCAGCTGTTTAAGTATTCTGGATTGAAAAGCCCAGAGCCCTCTTGCTGCAGCAAGTCACCTGCTTCAGAGAAGCCAGCGGCCTAGTTGTCCAGTGGCCTCAGTCCTAGTCATGGCCATCTGCAGCTGGTGTTTCATGTCTCCGGCTTCTACCCAAAGCCTGTGTGGGTGATGTGGATGCAGGGTGAGCAGGAACGAAATAGTCCTCAGAAATGACATCCTGCCCAATGCTGATGATATGGTATCTCCGAGCAACCCTGGATGTGGAGGCTGGAAAGGAGGCTGGCCTGGCCTGCTGGGTGAAACATTCACCCGTGGGTTTTTCATTGTGGCAGTACTAGTAGTACTACTAGGTCTTGTGACCTACACCAAGAAGCACTGATCCTATCAAGACATCCTGTAGGTCTTCCTTAAACCTGCATTTCCTGAGACTCAGACCTTCTGGCTTCTAGGACTTCAGTCCTGGTTGGCTGAGGAACTGAGGAGGATAAAAGAACCTTGAAGAGCAACCAGTGCAACATTTATTACAGGTAACAGGTGTGCCGTTTCTCCCTCTGTGGCTCTGGAAGTATCCTGGACTTCCCAAGGGTACCAGGCATTAGGCCGGTTACTACCTTGGTTAACATTTACAGGTAACAGGTGTGCCGTTTCTCCCTCTGTGGCTCCAGAAGAAGCTAACTCCCCCCTGGACTCTTGAAGCAGCCACTTCTCCTCCTAATGCTCCCTCCCCAATCTGAAGTTGGGGGCAGAGGGGACTCCCCTATAGGGCGGGTCCCTCTGGCAGCAAAGCGGCGGGGCAGAGAGTGCTGTAAAGGGGTTTATGGGGAATCTGGAGGTGAAAAGCCCCTTGAGGGTCAAGGGGCAGGTACACAAAGCAGGATTTTTAGTAAAGAACTGCCCCATTTTTAATGGGGTACACTCACCCGCAGACTGATTGGCCCGTCAGCGATTCTTCTGTTCCTCACACAATGGAGCTTCCTCACACTGAACTAAGTTCTTCACATGGGACACCAGTCCACGGTTCTCTGGCAGAAAGAGCAACAGCAGAGCCAGACCTGTTGGCCTCTCCCTGGGGCTGAGCTGATAGTGAGTGTCACAACTCAGCCCTCCCACCTGGACACCAGGGAGAAACACCCACTGAGTCTGGAGTCTGTCAAAGCAGGATCTCGTTTAATGGTATCAATCAGGGACTTACATAGGGTTGAGATAGGGGTGGAGAAACTTGGGATAGGTTAAGGCGGAGTAAGAAACAAGGGCCAATAATATTCTGCCACGCTTGAGGTGGATAGGTGGAGGCAGGTCTAGGTCAGGTAGTCAGAAACAGGTCTCCCAACTCTAGCTAGGCCTCACACCAACTCAAGTTAGGCTCAGGAAATTACACTGGGCCTCATGTGGCCCAACAGTGGCCAAGGCTGATGGTAAAATCAAGTCTGCTCTACCACCGAACACACCCCAGCCCCTCACTGGGGGATTCTAGGCAGGTGCTCTACCACTGAGCCACACCCCAGCCCCTCACTGGGGGTTTTTTGAGATAGGATTTCTCTGTAGCTTTGGAGCCTGTCCTGGAACTAACTCTGTAGACCAGGCTGGCCTCAAACTCACAGAGATCCACCTGCCTCTGCCTCCCGTGTGCTGGGATTAAAGGTGTGCGCCACCACAGCCTAGCCATTTCATTTCATTTTCATGCAATTGTACTTTGACATGCTGCTATTTATTTTCCCCATTCTGGAAAATAAAGAACTACAGAATCGTTTAGGAGCACCTGGTCACTGTTACATGTTGGGAGAGTGTGTAGGCAGGGTCTTAAATTGTATTAGTCTATCCTTGACATTGGTTGTCAATCTATGGTCCTAAGGCCAGCAAAATGCCTAGGAATGTATGTGAAATGCATGTTCTTAGGCCCTTCCTAGGCTTGTAGGCTAGGAATCTGGGTAGGTGGGATGCAGATGGTGGTAGCCATCTGTGTGTGAACAAGCCTACCTGGTGATTCTAATGCAACCCAGTTTGGAGTTGTGAGCTCTGGGACTCTGCCATCTGTCACTGGCCTTCCTTATCCTCTATTGTGGTCAGCTGTCAGTTGAGGTTTGCCCTCTAGAGTGGTAGAGCGCTGAACTTGGAGTCTGCAGGAAAGTGCAGTCAATTCCTTCTCCCACCAAGCAAAACAGAAGAACCTCACAGTCTCTTTGAGAACAAACACCAAGTGTCCTGTTGACCAATGTGCCTTTTCCTAGGGCAGATGTAGGAACTAGGAACTTCTTTTTGTTTGGTTATTTTTGAGACAGGTCATTAGCCCTGGCTGTCCTGGAAATCACTATGTATCCCAGGCTGGCCTCCATCTCACAGAGATCCACCTGTCTCTGCCTCTTAAATGCTGGGATTAAAGACACGTGCCACCATGCTCAACCGAGATGGCACTGATGGACCAAAAGAATGATTCCATCCAAGCCCCGCTTGCTGAATTGGTTGAGTTTATTGGGGTTAGTTACAGAAGCACAGACAATCCATGGGCTACACCAGCAAGTCCGAGTCTTAGCATTTGGGGTCCTGGGGAGGAAGGACCTTGGTGAGGATCCTGAAGGCTCCTGAGCTCTTTGAGTCTCTCTAACTCCATGGAATGTTGTCAGTAGGCTGAGTCTCATGGCAGCTGCTCTGTGTCAAGACAGAGATGGTCAGGTGCAGCCTACAGGAAACAGCCACATGGTGCTTGTGATGATTCTAAGAGCGCTTTCTGTGGTGAAGGATGTCTGTCCTACACATGTGGAGTTGGGGATGTCTAGCAGCCCCTCCATTGGTCAGCCTGGAGTAGTGTGGTCCTGAGCTGGGCTGGACTTGGCCTTCTAGCAGCAGTAGATGCAGGGGACTGCCAGTGAGCTGCTTGCCTGTCTCTGTGTATACCGCCCACCTTGCAGGAAGTCTTCTGGCCTGGGACTGATGTGCTGCCGTCAGCATTGCGGAAGGGTTGCCTCAGTAAGGGATAGAGAGGGTTATGTCACCGTTTACAAGGAAGATCCTGTTTGCTCCTGCCAGCTCTTTTGGTCTCCTTGTTTACCACGTTACTGTCTAAATAAACATTCAGCAGGAAGACCCTTGGGGACAAGAACTGCATGTACTGCGTGTGTGTGTTGTTTCATTACTTTTGTTGTTTTTGAGACAAGGTCTCTATGTAGTCAAGGCTGGCCTCAAATTCATTTTGTAGCTCAGGCTAGCCAGGAACTCATAAACCTCATTGTTTCAGCCTCCTAGGTTCTGGGATTACAGGCTTGACTGCAGTACCTGGCTGGAGTCATTACTTTCTCCACAGTGGGTACCTGACTTGTAGAACCACAACATCTTGAGTTTTACTTGTTGTCTGTTTCCATTTCCTGTTTGTTGGGGATGGGGTGGAGTGGGGAGAACACATGGTTTCATACTGCCTATGGGATGGCTCCCTCTTATTGTACCTTGTCTTAGTTACTTTTCTGTTATTATAACAAAAAACCATGACCAAGGCAACTTACAGAAGACAGCATTTGATTGGAGTCTACGGTTTCGGGGGGTGGGATTCATGACGATCATGGTGGGGAGCGTTGCAGCAGGCTGGAAGGAATGGTGCTGGGGCAGTAGCTGAGAGCTTATATCTTGAGACACAACCATGAGGCAGAGAGGGCTGGCTGGGAAATCTCAAAGCCCACCACAGTGACATGCCTCCTCCAATAAGGCTATACCTTCCAATCCTTCCCAGAAAGCTCCACCAACTGAGGACCAAGTATTTAAATATGTGAGCCTGTGGGGGCCACTCTCATTCAATCCACTGTCCCTGCCTGCCCTGTGTCTGCTTAGCTCTTCTACAGTGGCTCTAATGCTCTTGGGGTGGGAGGTCTCTGGAGAGGAGAAGCCTGCGAATCCCTTACAGACTTCCGTGTCATTAGAAGGTATTCCCAGCATTGGAAGTGAGCACTCACAAAATCCCTGCTGTGGAGGACATTTATTTAGTACTGAGTATTGAACTGAGGGCTTTGTGCATGCCAGGCCGGTGTCTGTTACTGAGCTGTGTTTCCCCAGCCCCTCCCTTGGGGGATTCTAAGTAAGCATTCTACCTGAGCTACATTTCCCGACCCACTTTCTACTTCTTGAGACAGGACTGGCCTTGAGTTCACTGTATCTATCCCAGGTTGGATTTGAGCTCATGATCTTTCTGACTGAGTGTCCCAAGAAGCTCATCTCAAAAGCAGGCTGAGCCCTAGTCATGGCTTCTGGGGGAACACTTTCCAAGTTTTTGTTGGTGGCTTCACAAAATGTTTTTGGACTGGAGGGTAATAAATCTGGAAGGAAGTCAGTGGCATTTATTGAGTGTTTTATTTTCACCAGCTATTTTCAGCTGCGCTGTGTCATTTAATTCTGAGCGCACTGCCTTCCAGCTGAGAACCCCACAGTAAAGCAATTTGTTCCAGAATGGTTAGAGCAGGGAGAGCGTGAGGTTGGTGGGGCCTGTCTCGGGGGTGCTGGAGGACTGGAAGGATCCTTGCTGTGCTCTTGGCAGAGGTGGTACAGGCCCGCTGGGTGGTAAGGGCACCTCTGTCTTTGTGTGTGTGTTGAAATTGGGTCTTGCTCTATGATCAATTTGTCCTCAAAATCTGAATCCTCCTTATCTGCTTTCTGAGTGCCGGGACTATTAGGCATGTGTCACTGTGCTTGGAAATTTTTTTTATTACATTTATCCATTTATTTATGGTTGGGGGAATACATGTGCCATGGTGCACACATGGCAATCAAAGACCAACTTGTGGGAGCTGACTCCCAGGGATCAAACTAAGATGGTCAGACTTGGTAGCAAGTGCTTTTGCCTGCTGAGCCAGCTCACCAGCTTCCTGACCTGGCTCTTTATGTCCATTTTGCAGGTGATAAATACTGTGCTCAGAGGTGGTCACTCACTGGCCCATATTCCTGCAGAAATATATAGACTGGCTTCCGCCAGATGTCTCTTGTCAGAGCCTGCCTTTGCATTCCAGCTTCATAGCCTGGCTGGTTTCTCTAGTCTGTTTTCCTTCTGTGATGCTGGGGTAGTGTGCAGTGTATCTCTGTTTCCAATGACCATGCACACTGAAGAAGGTATCAGTTTGCTAAGAGGGCTAAGGTCTGTCTGTGATGCTCATACGGAAGAATCCAGAATCTCCCTCCCTGTTTCTGTCCTTACTGCTGCTAGTGGTCCACCCATGACGGTGTAGCTGTCCAAAACAAACTGTTTTTGTTTGTTTGTTTTGAGTTAGAGTCTGAGTACTTAACTCTGGGTAGTCTTTAACTCAGAGGTCTCCTCCTGCCTTTGTCTTGGAGGTGCTGGGATTACAGGTGTGTGCTTTTTCATTTAAATTTGATTTTGAGGGACTGGAGAATGGCTCACAATTGAGTGCTTACTGCTTTTGCAGAGGACCCACACAGTGACTCAAAACTGCCTATAAATCCAATCCCAGGGCATCCAGCACCCTCTTCTGGCCTCTGTGGACTCCAGCACTCACGCAGTACACATAAACTCGATGCAGGCCCTCACACATATTCATAAAATAAATAACATATTTTTTAAAAAGTTTGTTTTGAAAATATGGACCCCTTAAACCCCCCCCCCAAAGATAGGGTTTCAGTATGGAGTCCTGGCTATTCTGCCACTCCCTGTGTAGGTCAGGCTGGCTTCAAACCAACAGAAATCTACCCTTCTCTGCCTCTGCAGTGCTGGGATTAAGGAGTGTTCCACCATGCTCAGCAGACCTCTGAATTTAGTAAATTAACATCTGGGGTCATAATGTGTTGTGGTCGGTGCCTCAGATCTGTGAGGACATTTGGGTTCATAGAAGTGTTAGTGTGGTTTTAATGTTTAGACTCTCTCTCCTTCCTCTCGTGTGTGTGTGTGTGTGTGTGTGTGTGTGTGTGTGTGTGTGTGTAGATATTGCCAGAGGAGTTCAACTGGGGTGTTGGTGGTATTCTTCTGGAGTCTTTCACCTTGAAAAATTTAAAGATATTTATTTATTGTATGTTCCATGTTGTATGTGGAGGTGAGAGGACAACTTGCAGGAGTCAGTTCTCTCCTACTTTTATGTAGGTTCTGGGGATCAAAGTCAGTAGTCATGTTTGGTACGGGCCTATCCTTCTGAGCCATCTTGCTAACTCTTATTTCCTTACTTACTTGTTGGTGTACAAAAGAGCTACACAATAGCCCGGAATGGAGTATAACAAGTATAACAAAGGCTTATTTATCTGGGAATAAAGTCACAGAAAGGGTAGCGATCCACAGTCCTCTGGCAGCGCTGAGAACTGAAAATGAATCCAGCAGCTGAGAGACCCATGCCCAAAGTGTGCTGGTATCTTAAAGGCTATTGGCCCACAGCACTCACCTCTTTATTAAGACAGGGTTTCTCTGGGTAGCCATGGATGTCTTGGAACTCACTCTGTAGACCAGATGGCCTCAATCTAAGAGTTTCGCCTGCTTCTGCCTCCAAAGTGCTGGGATTAAAGGTGTGTGCTACCACTGCTTGACTCTTCCTGCCTTCCTTCCTTCCTTCCTTCCTTCCTTCCTTCCTTCCTTCCTTCCTTCCTTCCTTCCTTCCTTCCTTCCTTCCTTCCTGTCTGTGTATCAGTGTTTTGCCTGCATGTATGTATGTACACCATGCAGAGGCCAGAAGAGGGCATCCAATCTCCTGGAATTGGAGTTAAATTGGGTTGTGATCACCATGTGTGTGCTAGAAACTGAACCTGGGTCCTCTGCAAGAACAGCAAGTGTTCTTAACTGCAAACCCATCTCTCCAGCCCCAACCAGCTCTGTTTTTGGGACATGGGCTCTCAGTATTTTTTTTCCTTCAAATGAGAGTGTGTGTGTGTGTCCTTGTGAGTATGTGATTGTGTATATGAGTGTGAGTGTGTATGAATGAGCAAGCCTGCGTGCTAGTGGACAACCTCAGGTGTGTCATCTTTAGAAACACTGTTGACTTCCTTTGAGACAGGGTTGTTGTGCGATATTTTTAGCTCTTTTAGCTTTTGGGGGGGCCCACCACCCAGCTCCCAGATAAATCACACACAGAGGCTTATTCTTAGTTACGAATGCCCCTCCTAAGCTTGGCTTGTTATCCCTACTATCTTTTTCCTCTGGGCTTTTATCTTTCTCCATTTCCGTATACCTTTCTTTCCTTCTTACTCCATGGCTTGCTGTGTAGCTGGGTGGCTGGCCCCTGGTGTCCTCCTCTCCTTGTTCTCTTGCTCTTCTTTTTCCTCCTAGATTTCTCCTTCTATTTGTATTCTCTGCCTCTGCTCCACCTATCCTTGCTCCTGCCTCACTATTGACCGTTCATCTCTTAATTAGGACCATCAGGTGATTCAAACAGGCACAGTAACACAGATTCACAGAGTTAAACAAATGCAGCATAAACAAGAATCACACATCTGGAAAATAATATTCCCCAACACGGGGTTTCTCATTAACCTAGAACTGGATTATTAGGCTAGGTTAGGCCAGCTGGCCAACAGTCCCAGCTATCTTCCTGTCTCTGCCTCCAGTATTGGGGTTATTAGTATGTGCCATCACGCCTAGCCTGGAGTCATGGGTGCTGGGGATAAGTTAGGTCCTTGTGTGTACATGGGAAGTACTGACTGGCCCTTCCCTCAGCCTCTTTCTTTCTTCATATACATATATATGTGTATGTATGTATACACACACATATGTTTAGCTTTTTAGTCTTAATTGTTTGGGTTGGGGTGTGTGCACCAGCCACGGTATGCTTGTGGAAGTCAGGAGGACTTGAGGGAGTTGGTTCCCCCTTTTACCACTTAGGTCATCAAGCTTGGTGGCACCATAACCTGTTGAGCCATCTTACGAGTCCCTCTCCTTATTTTTTGAGACAGGGTCTGTGTAGCCTGGGCTGATGAAGGACTCTGCTCCTTTGTTCTCTTAAATCCTGAGGGTGCTCAGGGTTACATGTGTGCACCCCTACAGCTGCCCTTCCAGGGTGTTAGAGAGAAGCTAGGATGGAGTCCCGTTTGTGCTGTTGAGATCTGCCTTTTAGGTTCTCCTGTGTTCAGAGTTCACATTCTTCATGCGCATGTGACCCTTTGGTAATCATTAGTGAGATTTCAGGCTGTGTAGAGGACTGTCTTACCTTAATCTCCAGGGAAATCTTGAAATAAATAATGCTTAATAGAGTACTTTGAAAAAGCACACAACTGTGATTCTAGTGCCTGGAAGCCGAGGCAGGTGACATTTGTTGAGTTCAAGGCTAGACTGGTCTATGTTTTTAGTTCCTGCCAGCCAGGGGTAAGGTAGTGAGGCCCTGTCTTGAACAAATATTTTTCTTTCTTTCTTTCTTTCTTTCTTTCTTTCTTTCTTTCTTTCTTTCTTTCTTTTTTTTTTTTTTTTGGTTTTTTTTCGAGACAGGGTTTCTCTCTGGCTTTGGAGCCTGTCCTGGAACTAGCTCTTGTAGACCAGGCTGGCCTCGAACTCACAGAGATCCGCCTGCCTGTGCCTCCCGAGTGCTGGGATTAAAGGCGTGCGCCACCACTGCCCAGCCAAACAAATATTTCTTAATAGAGATCTCTGTTACCCCTCTGTTTATTATCCTTCTTCCAGCTCTGTTCATTTTTCTGTCCCTATGTCATTTATATTACGTTAGTGTTTTCAGCAGGTAGCATGCGTTGAGATTGGGCATCATGCTGTATCCCAGACTGGCCTTAGACTTAAGGCAGGCTGTGGTTATTCTGCCTCTACCTCCCAGATTCTGGGATTATAGGTATGTATCATGAGCAGGATTTTGTTTTTATCGTTTTATTTTTTGTGTGTAGACCAGGCTGGCCTGGAGATCAGGACTCTCCTGCCTCAGCCTCTTAGTGCTAGAATTACCAAGGTGCACCATTCTGTCCTGTCTCCGTCAGCCTGGTCAGTCTCTCTCTCTCTCTCTCGCCTTGAATTCCTGACCCTCCTGCCTCTACCTCCCAAGTGCTGGAATAACAAGGCATATGCCACTGTGTGTGTTTGTCTTTTGACATCTGTGGTTTAGATCAAAAGTTGGCTGTTGATCTGACATGAAGGTTTCCCAGTCTTCAAAACTCATGCACCAGGGAATTATTTTTATTATTTTGGTTTTTTGAGACAGGATTTCTCTGTGTATCTCTGGCTGTCCTGGAACTCACTCTGTAGAGCAGGCTGGCCTCGAACTCACAAAGATCCACCTGCCTCTGCCCCCCTGAGTGCTGGGATTAAAGGCATGCACCACCACCACTGCCCAGCTTGCACCAGGAAATTCTAAGAATGGACACTGTGGTGATTTGAATGGGAATGGCGCTATAAATTTGTATACTCGAATATTTGGTCCCTAGTTGGTGGAACTATTTGAGAAGGACTAGGAGGTGTGGCTTTAGCTCTCTTCTGTTTCATGCTTGTAGATCGAGATCCACCATCATGATGGTGGTGTCTTTTTTCCTGGTGGTAATGATGTGCATCATCTCTCTGGGTGCTTTGTGGCCTCTGTACATCTTTGGAGGATTGTCTTTATAAATTGTTTGTCTGTTGTTAAATTGCAAGCATTCCCTTCCTCCCTAACTGCTCTGTAATAGTTCTCCATGGACTTATCCATTCACACAGATGAAGCCTCCTAGTAGGGTTTCTTCTGGGTGCTGTAGCCTGGGGAAGGGGGTGGGTCTGGTGTGGCCCTGTGGCTGTGGCCAGAGTCCATGTGCTGAGCCAGCACAGGATACAGGGAGGCCCTACTCCCTGAGCAGCTGTCTTTACCTGTCTTTATCTTGTCTTCCTCAGGCCCACGAACATCCCAGGTCACTGAGCAGCGGGACCTGGACCCTGGGCGAATGCAGATGCCGCAGGGGAACCCGTTGCTGCTGTCCTACACCCTGCAGGAGTTGCTGGCCAGGGACACGGTGCAGGTAGAGCTCATCCCTGAGAAGAAAGGCCTGTTCCTCAAGCATGTGGAGTATGAGGTTTCCAGCCAGGTAACTGGGACTTGACAGCGTGCTTCAGGGGAGGGCCACAGACCAGCCTGGGACAGGGTGGTGGGAGAGCCATCTGGCTGGCTCTACAGTGTGACCCAACACCTGATGACACAGTTGCTGGTGCCAGAAGCTGGTTTCCAGCTCAACCGGGTCTCTATCAGGTCCATTCTTTTAAGTGAAATCTTTTTTCTTATGAATCTTAATATCTCTCTGTCTTTCTTTCTTTTTCTTTTAGACAGGATCTTGCTATATAACCCTAGTTGGCTTTGAACTCATAGCAATCTAGTGCCCTGGCCTCCTGAGTTCTCAGATTATAGGCCTGAGCTTGAAGGAATCCTTTTTTTTTTTTTAAATAGGCTGGTTTTGAACTATCAGAGATCTGCCTGCCTCTGCAGATATTCCCCAAGTACTGGGATTAAAGACATTTGCCACCATTCCTAGCTACAGTCTTTTTTGACTCCAGAGTTCTTGCCTGTGGTGGTGTTTCCCCAGTGCTGGTTTGCAGTGTGGGAAATCCCCTTACGATTAGAACATCATCCTTGGGTAATCTGGATCCCTACCCTGCCTCCCGTTTACATGGGAGGACCAGCTCATGCCCTTCACCCCTTTAGTGATGCCACCTTCCTGCTCTCAGGCACCGTAATGTCTGAGTTCATCAGACACAGCTCTGCTGTGATAGCATGTGGTGTCCCCAGGGCTCCGCCTATCTTGGTCATTTTGTGCCTTCATCCATGATTTTTTGGCTGTCTTGCTCCAGTTAGGATGGATTTGGGAGAGTTTTGCTACCTGTCCTGTGATAGAGTAGTTCATGGCTAACACTGTCTTCAGTACATGAGGGACTTGTAGGGACAGTGCAGGGCCCACACCCTTCTGAGAAAGCATGGCCTGGCTGTACCAGGCTTAGTCTGAAAAGCAGTGAGCATCTCATCTTGGGGCAAAGGCACAGTGTGCAGGTGTCCTTCCTGTTACAGATGACTGCCATATCTGTCGTCCTCCCTCCCTCCTTCCTTCTTTTCTTCCCTCCTACCCTCCTCCTTCCCTCCTTATTTTGAGGCAGTCTGTAACCAAGGCTAGTCTGGAAGTCTTAGGTACCCCAGCTGACTCTGAAGTCCTCTCTCTGCTTTCTAAGTTTGGGATGATAGGAATGACTCTCTGCTTTGTAAAGTCAGGACTCACAGGGCCTTTGCTCACCAGCAGTCAAACTGTCCTTGGGCTTGTCATGCAGGGTTGACCTGGGCCTCCTCAGGGACTCTTCAGGAACAGCAGATCCATCTGCCATCCTGTGGTCTTACCTTGCCACAGTGGAAGCTGTGAGAACCTGGGAAGGGGCTCTTAGCTGCAGTGAAGCAGCCCTTACTCCTGGGCCTGTTAAACAAAATGTAGGAATTGCAGGGTTTTTTTTTTCCTGTGTTTTTTGTTTTCCCCCCTTGTTGGGATCTGTTTCCACCTCTCAATGGTAGGGTCACAGGTGTGTGCCACCATCCTGCTTTTTCATGGATGCTGGAGATCTGAATTCAGGTCCTTATGCTTGTGTAGTGAGCATTGTACCTATCTGGCCCTCTTCTCAGCCTCATGATTTACTTTTTTGTTTGTTTGTTTGTTGAGACAGGGTTTCTCTGTGGCTTTTGGAGCCTGCCCTGGAACTAGCTCTTGTAGATCAGGCTGGCTTCGAACTCACAGAGATCCGCCTGCCTCTGCCTCCCGAGTGCTGGGATTAAAGGCGTGCACCACCACCGCCCGGCTCATCCTGCTATTAAAAAGTAAATCATAGTCGGGCGGTGGTGGCACATGCCTTTAATCCCAGCACTTGGGAGGCAGAGGCAGGCGGATCTCTGTGAGTTCGAGGCCATAAAAAAAAAAAAAGACCAGGATGATTCCTATCCAAGACGTGAAGAAGTCTCATCACAGCAAAGTGCTACCTAAATGTTACAATTTCTATTTCTATATAGAATTCTAAAACTTTTACTTTTGGCAAAGACTTGGGGAAGAGAGAATGAGGAATTTGGTAGCACTCCTGTGAGTTCTGTTGCATGGTGGGAGAAGGCAAAGAGGGCTGATGAAATGCCATGGTTGCAGGGCCTCATGACACAGGCATAGGAAAAGGTAGGAGAGTAGAACCTCAAAGTCAGCTTAGAGTACAATGTGCATTCAAGGCTAGCCTGGGCAGCTTAGTGAGACCTGATTTCAAAAAGTAAAAAGAAGGCTGGGGATGTAGCTCAGTGGTAGAGCCCCTGCCTAGAATTCCCCAGTGAGGGGCTGGGGTGTTGATGAGTGGTAGAGCACCTGCCTAGAATCCCCCAGTGAGGGGCTTGGGTATGGCTCAGTGGTAGAGCACCTGCCTAGAATCCCCCAGTGAGGAGCTGGGGTGTGGCTCAGTGGTAGAGCATCTGCCTAGAAGAAGTGTGTAATAAGGAGGAGAGGACTGCGTTCCTGGTGCCCTACTAGCTTAAACCCTGAAATAATTACACAGAAACTGTATTTATTTAATTACTGCCTGGCCCATTAGTTCTAGTCTCTTATTGGCTAACTCTCACATCTTGATTAACCCATTTTCATTAATGTATATTGCCACTTGACTGTGGCTTACTGGCATGAGTCTAAGCAGTGTCCGTCTTGGCCAGGAGAATCATGGCGTCTGTCACACTTCCCTTCTCCCAAGCATTCTGTTCTGTCTACTCTGCCCACCTAAGGGCTGCCCTATTAAAAGGCCAAGGCAGTCTCTTTATTTAACCAATGAAAGCAACACATAGAAAGAAGGACCTCCTACACCATATCCCCTTTTTCTGTTTAAACAAAAAGAAAGGCTTTTACTTTAACATAGTAAAATTACATATAACAAAACAGTTATTAAGTAAGAATTACAATTACAATATTTAGATCTAATTTATCTTTTATCATAACAATGGAAAACTATTACTATAACTATTTTTTAACTCCATCAAAGACTCCAGAAGGATAAAATATTACCTAAGTAAACAAGAAATAAGCAACTTCCAAACTCTAGAAATGACAGAGACATCTCGCTGCCTGGACAGTCACCCAAAGTTCTTTTGTACCATTGGGGCATCCATCTTTAGCCTACAGGCCCACAGTATCCAGCAGACATTTCATGAAGCAGGAAATTTTAAAGACAGTTTAGTCACTTTTTTCTATATCTTGCAGAATGTCTGGCAGACTCTTTTATGAATCAGGAACCCTGAAGGATCATCTCACCTTTAGACAAGTTTAGCAGTCCTCTCTCTGTGGGTTCTTTATGTCCAGTTTATGCAACAGTCCAGGCAAGAGCAGTTTCTTGCCCAAATGGCTATCAAACTCCATAAGGAGCCTCTTCGATGTCCATCTTCCTCTGGAAGTAGATTGGTGCTGCCAGGAGCAGATGTCTCATTATCACGAAAAGCCCTAAGTTATTAAAACATTAAATGCCATATTCTGTCGATTTTGAAAGATATGAAGAATGCCTATCTGAAATATATCTATACACATCTAGAAAATCTAACATGACTACAAGCTTGACTATATCAATGATTATCCATTAACAACCTATATTTCCTAATTATACATTACATTTTTAAATGAACTATACAATCACAATACCTTAATCAAGAGCAGAAATATACATATAACAATTACCTAATACCAATGTAAATTATTCATATCTATATCATATCCCCCTTGAAATGTAAAAGAACATTTATAAACAATATTTGGGAATATATGGTGTGGTTGCTGATGTCCTGCATGCTGTGCTCCCTTTGTTTTATAGCGTTTCAAGTCCTCTGTGTACAGACGCTACAATGACTTTGTGGTCTTCCATGAAGTGCTGCTTCACAAGTTCCCGTACCGCATGGTGCCAGCCCTTCCACCCAAGAGAGTGCTGGGAGGTAAGACAGGGTTCAGGGAGGCCAGAGAAGTGGGAGCAAGCTGCCTCCTAAGTGGAATGGTACTGGGTGGGCCCATTGTAGCCCAGGATGCTGCTGCTTATGGTCTAGAAGGGGCTTGCAACAGGGCTGCAGTATACACGAGCTTTGGTTGTTCTCGGGTAATAGATGTGGCTTAATCCTGCTCTGGAGGAGAGTGGCCAGCCTCAGGTGCTTTCTGGCCCCAGTGTTGTCTGGCAGGGTGCTCTAGGTTGTTTATAGGATTACTAGTATCTGACTTGCTTTTTGTAGGGTGCCAGCCATCACAGGATCTTACTTGTGTTTTTCTTTATATTCTCTGCCTCCTGAGTGTTGGGATTATCATGTGCCACCACACCTGACTTTTGGTATTTGTGTGAAAGTAACTTGTAACTTGGATAATCCTGGAGCTCACTGAGATCACAGTCTTCCTGCCTCAGCTCCCTAAGTGCTGAAATGAAAGGCCTGTGCCACCATGCCTGCCCTAATAATAATAATCTTCTACGCTATGAGTGCAGGGAAGCTGAACTGCATCATCAGCACAATAAAGCTGTGTGCTTCTCGTGATGTTTTATCCACACTCTCTTAAGTTGCCTGTGGTGTATGGTGGCTGTGTGAAGTTACACAGGTTCCTAGACTGCTTTTTATGTGAGCTAGGGTCTTGCTCTGCAGTCCAGCCTGGCCTCAGACACTGTAGCTCAGGCTGTGTTCTGTCTCGCTGTAGTGTTCTTGCCTCAGTCTCCCAAGTGCTAGGAACACAGATGTGTGTGCCACCACACCCAACCTCCCAGTGTTCTCCATTGAAACGGACAATCTTGGCCATTCCTGCACCTATGTGTGCGTGGGGCCTTGGAGGTGGGGCTCTGCTGCCCTCTCTCTGTTCTTAGCCTCTGATGCGAAGCTCGGAAGCCCACTCTGAGCGGGGGTCTGCCAACTCCATAGTGACCCTGTACTCTCCTCCAGCCGACAGGGAGTTCATCGAGGGCCGCCGGAGGGCCCTGAAGCGCTTCATCAACCTGGTGGCACGGCATCCGCCCTTCTCAGAGGATGTGCTCCTCAAACTCTTCCTCTCTTTCAGTGGCTCAGTAAGTGTGTCCCGGGGTCCTGTCCTGGTGGAATTCTGGGGCCTGCAACTCCTGCTGTATTCTATTCTTTGTTTGAGACCTGTTTGCACACTAGGCTGGCCCAACTTGGGATCACACTGGAGGCAATCCTCCTGTCTCAATCTCCCCAGTGCTGTGGCCCACACCTGGATTTTATTCCTTGATCCTGTGTTTCTCTTCCTGTCTCCTGTTTCTTGTTTGAATGTCCAGAGTCGATTTGTTTGTGATTGACAGAGCAAGGTTTCTTTCTGTAGTACAGGCTGGGCTGTTGGCCAGCCTCGACAAAAATACCTCTTGTCAGGGTAGAGGTGTAGGGATTTAGAAATATAGTAAAGAATAGGAAGAGACGAATGAAAAATAATAAAATGGAGAAACATGGAATAGTATCTGGAGGGAATTCCAGTGAGTACTGAAATTTGCCCGCATTTAATTTCCAATTGTTTAAAATACCCCTGACCCCAAAAGGTAGGAGTATGACAAAAACTACATTAACATAATACAAGGAAATGAACAGACAAATTGAAGGTTGCAGGCTAGAACAAAACAAGTCATGCTCATATCCTAGACCAAAACATTCTGTAGGCAAACCACTCCCTGGGTGGAATCCAAAGTTATCTCTTTAAGGGAACTGGAACTTAGTTGGATCCTTAGACTTTTGTTTGAGGTAGGAACATATTTACTTCTCTATTCCTGAAGTACAAGGTCTGGCTATTAGCCATACCTGTTGACAATAACCTAGAGAGCAGAACTCTCTTCTCTACATCTAGGTGAGACCTTTGTTTTTGGTAGAAGTACAATAACCTTGAAGGAACTCTCTGACCTTTGGTCAGCATGGAAATAGGCTCACATTTTTGGGCCTTCATACAGGGCATCATTTTAAAGATGCCTCCTTGTGTGACTTGGAGGCTTTGTGTACCTCTGGCCATGGTCCCCTGGAGATAGAAGCTTTCTTCCAGTGGGGCTGTGGTGGAGCCTAAGGCAGGACATCATGTGTGCCATGTTAGGAACCACAGTTCTATATATAGTACTGTGCCCAGGAGCGAGCCCAAGTGTTTTTAATTGTAGGTTGGAGGTACCACCAGTTCTTGGCAGGTGTACCGTTCTGCCTGTACAACACAGGACGGTTCATGAGTCAGGCAAGGGGCTGGAGATTAAAACACACACACACACACACACACACACACACACACACACACACACAGAGAGAGAGAGAGAGAGAGAGAGAGAGAGAGAGAGAGAGAGAGAGAGAGAGAGAGAGACACGGGTCATCCTTGAAACAAGAATGCCCCCTTTTATTGTGTTCCAGGGCAGCTTATATAGGGCTCTCCTTGACAAATGGCCACGCCCCAGCTCTCGGGATTTTTCAGCTGCAAGCCCACCAGAAACCACTCCCCTACCATCAGGAACTCATGAGGGTCTCGTGCCCAGGGCAGCTGCAAGCACAGGAAAATAAACTGTTTACTCTGGCAGACAAGGGGTCATAGAAAATTCAGGGTCTGAGGGTCTGCAGTCCCCAACAGGCAGGCGGGTTCTGTGATGGGTGAACAGGGTGGGGAGGGAAATGTGTGCTTGACTGGGCAATCGCGGTCTTCGACCTTTACCCAACTCCTAGGCAGGGGACATGGGCAGTCAGGAGTGAGCCCAGTTTGTTTTGTGTGTGTGGAATATGTATATGTTGATTCCTGTGTCTGTGTGTGCATGCTGAGGGTAGAGGAGGGTATCCTGTTCTATCCATCTTCACCTCAGTTTCTAGAGACAGGGCCTTTTACTGGACCTGGGGCCAGGCTGGTAGCCCACCCCAGCCATCCTCCTGTCGCAGCTTTATACATGCTGGGGTGTCGAGCTCATCCTCATGCTTCAGCAGCACACCCCCCCCCCCCCCGAGCCAGCTCAGCTTTTACTTCCCCAAGGGGCAGCTGGACTCCTCAGGAGGGTCCCAGGCTTTCACTTCCAGCAGGTGACACCCCCGGGTAAGTCTCCACCCACAGTGGATAGTGTAGGTGCTTACAACCCTTTTTTGGGGGGGGGTGCTGCCTTCGAACCTTGAGCCTCATGATGTTGGCACTACTTGCTGTCTAGTGAGACTGCTAGCCCTCGTGTGGTTTTCGAGCCTGGGGTGCAGTGGTGTTTGATTCAGGAGCAGATGAGGATGGAACCAGGAAACCATCTGCACTCCAGGCAGAGGCTTAGGAGGTCAGGTGCAGAGGATATGGCGCTTCTTTTCTGTCTTCCGAAGCAGGGTTTCTCTGTGTAGCTTTGGGGCCTGTCCTGAAACTAGCTCTTGTAGACCAGGCTGACCTTGAACTCAGAGAAATCCGCCTGCCTCTGCCCCCGAGTGCTGGGATTAAAGGTGTGCACCACCACTGCCCGGCAGGTGTGGTACTTACGCTGACAGAAAGGTTTCTTGTATCATTGTCTATCCATGGATGGTGTGTGTCTATAACGTCCCTGGTCCTCGCTTTCCCTTTGTGGTAAAAGAGAATTAGAAATGGTCTTTAAGCTCCGTCATACAGGCTTGGCTGCCCACTATGTGTTTCTGTTTCCCAGGTGACTCTTTGCCTGATTTGAAGGCTTGGCTTTCCCAGTGAGGTCTTCATCCAGGGCCACATGTCAAGGCCTGGCCTGAGACCAATGCCCCCTACTTTTCCTTTCCTACTGTCCCAGCGCTTTACAGATCTCTAACTCTGAGAATCTGTTTACAGGAAGCAGCAGTCTCTTCCTGTCCACTGCCGCATAGAGTCTGAAGGGTCTTGTGGCCCTGTGCCTGTCTCTGGGGTCCATGCCGAGCCTGTTGTAGGTGAAACTCTGTGATTCTGGACAGGGGCCTCACTCTCTTCTGGAGGTGGCACTTGGCTGTGCTCCTGTCCTTCTGTTGGACTTTTTCCTGCAGTTTAACCCTAAGGGGTCTGCGAGACAGCAAAGACATTCTGGAATGCCGGAGGACCAGCAAATGCACGAGAGCAAGTTTTTCTTCAGAAGGGACTCCCTCTGATTTTACACTGTTTGAGACAGGGACTGGAACTCAGGAGTTATCTCCCTGCTTCAGCCTCTTGAGTTCTGGGATTGCAGGCATGCACCACCTCACCAAACTCCTGAAGAAGCTTGTATTTATTTGTGTGTCTCCTTCTCTCTTCTAGTGTGTGTGTGTGTGTGGTGGATATGTGTAGTATGTGTGCAATTGTGAATGCCTGTGTGCATGCGTGGAGGCTGAAGGAAGACATCTGGTGTCCTGCTCTATCACTGTCTGCCTTACTCCTCTGAGACAGGATCTCTCACTAAACCTGGAGTTATGCTGGTAGTCAAAAAGTGCCCCCCATTCTGTCTCTGTTTCCCAGTGCTGGGTTACAGGCATATGAGGCAACACTTGGCTTTTGGCCTATGCTCTAGGGATTCTGAATTGGATCCTCATGCTTGTGTAACAAGTGCTCTTACCCACTGGACCATCTTCCCAGCCTCACTTTCTTGAGACAGGGTCTCGTTGTGTAGCCCATACTGGCCTGGAGCTCTTTCTCCTGCCGAGGTCTCCCCAGTGCTGAGATGATAGGTAAGCCTCACCAGGCCTAGCTCTCATGTTGGCTGAAGTTGTAAGGAGCCTACTTGCTCTCAGCTGGGTGTCATTGCCGGCAGAAGAGGATGAAGCTGTCTCTTTCCTCTTCCAGGATGTTCAGCACAAGCTCAAGGAGGCGGCCCAGTGCGTTGGAGATGAATTCACGAACTGTAAGCTGGCTGCTAGGGCCAAGGTAGTTTTCTGATTTTGGGTTTTCCTTCCTCTCTTAAGTAGCTAACCCTTGATTATCCTCACCATGCCTCTGTTGGGGATCACACCGTTATCTACCACTTGCCCTTGTTGGATCCCCTTGTAGCAGGGTTCAGCTTTTAGCAGAAGAGTAAGCAGGCTCCAGGATGTCCTTCTCTCTCTGAGACCAAACAGCAGGCCACTGTCTCTTTTCTTGCCACCCTTTCCTAGGACTTCCTCCCAGCTGACATCCAGACCCAGTTTGCCATGAGTCGGGAGCTGATTCGAAATGTCTACAACAGCTTCTACAAGCTTCGAGACAGAGCCGAGCGGATTGCGACCCGGGCCATTGACAATGCTGCCGATCTTCTCATATTCGGGAAGGAGCTCAGGCACGTGGACTGTAGGGACTGTGGCATGAGTCTGGTTGGGGGCTGGGTCTGCCTGCCGTCCTGACCCATGGCACTGTGGGAAGAAGAGTTGATCCACAGGTAGTGGGAGGGGGCAGGAGAAAGCAGTGGTGATGGTTATACAGGGTGCTGGGATCCTCACACACCTCCTGTACCTGGTGCTGAGATCCTCACACACCTCCTGTAGCTGCTCACAGTGTAGTCTTCTTGGCACCTTTCACTGCTGTGAGAAGACACCTGACAGCAGCGACTAAAGGAAGGAAAGAAGTGTTGATTGTGTCACACAGTCTGTGGGTGCATAGTTCATCATGGCAGGGAAAAAATAGCATTAGGAGCATGAGGCAGCTGGTCATATGACATCCACAGGCAGGAAGCAGAGAGAGATGGACGCTGGTGCTTAGCTCACTTTCTTTTTACTTAGTCTATGCCCAGACCAGGGGAAGATGCTACCTTCTTCAGTTCCCACCTCATTTAGCCTAGTTTAGAAGCTCCCTCAAGGACATGCCTGGAGGGTTTGTTTGTTTTGATTCTCCCACGTTGAATTAACCAGCACAAATATAAAACAAAAACAAAAAAAAGTTTGTTTGCCTTGGCAAGTGGCAGACCAAGCTTCCTTTGTAGGGGTGTAGAGCCCAGCTTCCCCAGCACACAGACGTTCATGTCTTGTTGGCAATACAGTGATTTCCTGGGTCTAGAGGGGCCTGAGGCCCTGCCTTCCTCACCTGCTGCCGCACATCCCTACTGAAACTTCCAGAGTCTCAGATCACTTCCTGGAGCTCTGACCCTCTTGGGAACAGAGCTCTAGGGAAGGGACAGGCAGGTGAGTGTGTGTTCTGTTCCTACAGTGCGTTAGGCTCAGACACAACCCCTCTGCCCTCCTGGGCTGCTCTGCACCTCAGCACATGGGGCTCCCTGAAGCAAGCGCTCAAGGGTCTGTCTGTGGAGTTCGCGCTGCTTGCAGACAAGGCTGCTCAGCAGGTGAGTGGCTTCCTTCTCCATGGGTCCCTTGTCCCAGAACAAGCTGTCCTGTGTGGTGGGGCACCTTTCGATTAGCCTGGCTTTGAGGGCTCTGTGGCGATGATCTCCTGTCTCAGTGGAAACTGCTTGTGCCCATCTGTTCTGGGTGGCTCTCCCTGAGCCACTTATGCTTCTGAGAAGGCCGCTAGTGACAGAAACAGATTGGGTCCTTGTTCCCAGCCCTGGCGTTGCTGAGGTTAAATGGATCTGTCCTTGGCACCATAGTCCTGCACTTGCAGTTTGCTTCTGGATGAACCACATATTTCCCCTTTGTGCCCACTTGTGCTTGGCAACCAGTGACTTAACCCATTGGAATAATAACTAAGTGCCCAGTACCCCAAGAGATTTCCTCCTCTGTATTTACTTATTAACCTCAAAAAGTTCTGCTATGTGTGAAGGAGCTGTATGTATTTTTTTAATTTGTTTATTTTTGTTGTGTGTAGTGTACTGAGGGCCTTGCATTTGTTAGACAGGAGCTCTACCACTGAGCCACACCTCAGCCTACCACTGGGGGATTCTAGATATGTGCTCGGCCACCAAGCTACTTCACTAGGCCTCTTTTTACTTTTCCTTTGGGCATTGTTGTTGAGACAAGGTCTCATTAAGTTGTCTAGCCTTGAATCCCCCTGCATCTGTCTTCCGAGTAGCTGGCACTATCTGGATGCCACTCCAGCTACAGTTTGAAATAAGTTGATGTCCTTGTTGAAGCTTTGCTTCCTGCTCAGGACCAGAGCTTTTCAGGTACCTGTCTGGAGTGATGCACCTGCTGGAGACTTGGGGGATTTTCTAGGTAGAGGCTGGAAGCTCAGAGCCCATGAGGTTTCTGTGAAAGAGGGAGTTTGACTGCTTTGTTTGTGTGGAAAGTCCCTGATTTTCTTCGGCCCAGGGCCAGTGTGTTCCCTTTAGAAATGTTTCTGTATTTTTTTTGTGTGTGGTTTATGTGTGTCCAGATACACATGTATGTGTTCATATGTGTCTGGAGATTGGGAGATAACTTCACATGTCATTCTCAAGGATGCTATTTACCTCCATTAAGATAGGGTTATTTGTTATCCTGGTGTTCACCAATTAGGCAGACTGGCTGCTCATCGATCCCCCAGAGATGCTCATGTCTCCATCTCCTAGCACTGGGAATACAAGCGAGAGCCATTATGCCCTGAATTTTCATGTGGATTCCGAGGTTTGAACTTGAGTCCTCATCCTTGCGAGGCCAGCACTTTACACTATTTCCCCAACCCTCTGTGTTGGTGTCTTTTGCCTTTTTAATGAAAAAAAAAAAAAAACCTTATATACATATATGTGTTTGTGTCTACATAAATGTTTTTGCACATGTGTGCAAGTGCCTGAGGAAGTCAGAAAAGGGTGTTAGATCCCCCAGGAGCTGGAATTTTATTAGGTTGCTAGCCACCTTATTTAGGTGCTGGAACTGAACTCAGGCCCTCTGCAAGAGCAGCAAGTGCTTTCACCACTGAGCCATCTCTCCAGCCCCCTAATTTTTAAACTTCATTTATTTATTGTATGAGAGGGGTGGTGCATGTGTGCCACAGTGTTCGTGTGGAGGTCAGAGGACACTTACAGAAGTCGATTTTCTCCTATGGCGTGGGTCCTGGGGATTGAACTCAGGTCTGAAGGTTGGTGGTAAGTGTCTTTACCCACTGAGCCATCTCACACTAACCCTCTTAATCAGTTAGTTTATTCCTTCCCTTTGTTAGTGCCCCTTTCCAATTTAGAGGGCCAAGACTTGAGGTGTCAGTTTTGGCAGGATGGAGAGGCAGGGGCTTGGGCAGGACCTGTGCTTTGTTGTATTTTTTTTCACATTCTATTTTTTTATTTGACACTTTAAATTTTGTGTCCTCTTATTTATTTATATTGTTTTTATTGAGCTGTACATTTTTTCCACTCCCCTTCTCCTCTCTCCTGTGACCCCCACGTTCCCAATTTACAGAGCCCACATTTTAACTGGTTAGTTTAAAGATTTTTTTTTCTGTTTTCCATGTTGAGAAAAACCTTTTTAAAAATACCTTATGTATTTGTATATGTTTTCTTTTTTAAAATTTTTTTATTTTTTATTTTTTTTCATGATATTTATTGAGCTCTACATTTTTCTCTGCTCCCCTCCCTGCCTCTCCCCTCCCTCCTTCAACCCTCCCCCAAAGTCCCTATGCTCCCAATTTACTTAGGAGATCTTGTCTTTTTATACTTTCTACTTCCCATGTAGATTAGATCTATGTAAGTCTCTCTTAGTGTCCATATTGTTGTCTAGGTTCTTTGGGATTGTGGTTTGTAGGCTGGTTTTCTTTGCTTTATGTTTAAAAACCGCCTATGAGTGAGTACATGTGATAATGGTCTTTCTGTGTCTGGGTTACCTCACTCAAAATAATGCTTTCTAATTCCATCCATTTTCCTGCAAAATTCAAGCTGTCGTTATTTTTTCTGCTGTGTAGTACTCCATTGTGTAAATGTACCACATTTTTTTTTTTATCCATTCTTCAATCGAGGGGCATTTAGGTTGTTTCCAGTTTCTGGCTATGACAAACAAAGCTGCTATGAACATAGCTGAGCACAAGTCCTTGTGGCACAATTGACCATCCTTTGGATATATACCCAAAAGTGGTATTACTGGGTCTTGAGGAAGGTTGTTTCCTAATTTTCTGAGAAATCGCCACACTGACATCCATAGGGGTTGTACCAGCTTGCATTCCCACCAGCAATGCACAAGTGTTCCCTTTTCCCCACAACCTCTCCAGCATAAGTTGTCATCAGTGTTTTTGATCTTGGCCATTCTTACAGGTTTAAGATGGAATCTCAGAGGTGTTTTGATTTGCATTTCTCTGATGACTAAGGATGTTGAACATTTCCTTAAGTGTTGTTCAGCCATTTTAGATTCCTCTGTTGAGAGTTCTCTGTTTAGGTCTGTGCTCCATTTTTTTTTTTAATTGGATTACATGATCTTTTGGTGACCTGTGCTTTGTAGTTTGTGTGCCATGACGATGCTACAGTAAATTTGGTTTGGATCTTGATTTCTCCATTGATTAGATATAAGAGGGTCGAAGTAGATCATCAGTGTCTTTCATCTTTTTTTAATTCTTTATTTTTATGTTTTTGTGTGTGTACATGGGTGTACCACAGTGCATGTGTGGAGGTCAGGACAACTTTGGAGAGCCCACTCTCTCTCCCCTTCTCCCTTGTTTAGATAGGGTCTCTATGTCTGCAGTGCCATATACTCTGGGGTGGTTACCTGAGAGTTCCCAAGTGTTTCCCTGTTTCTGTTCCCATCTCTGGAGCTTACCAGGTATTCTATGTGGGTTTTGGGGATTGAACTCAGGTAATCATGCTTGCTTTCATAGTGGATGCGTTTGACCACTGAGTCACCTCATTGACCTCAACTGTTCCTCTCCTTATCTCTCTCTAATTTTTTTAGAGACAAGGTCTCACTTTGTAGCCCTTGCTGGCCTGGAACTCCACCTGCCTCTGCCCCTATAGTGCTGGGGTAATAACATGTGCCACCATGCCCTCCCTTTGACTATTTTCTCTGTTAAACATGCACGTGCATACATGTATGCTTGTGTGTGTGTGTGTGTGTGTGTGTGTGTGTGTGTGTGTGTGTGATATGCTTGTGGATACCAGAGAAAAAGTGAGACTCACTTCTCTTCTTCCACCCATATGGGTCCTGGGCATTAATCTCAGTTGTCAATCTTGGCAGTAAATGCCCTGCCCAGCAGAGCCTTCTCCCCAGCCCCAGACTACTTTCTTTTAACAGTGTAACTGTCCTCCAAGTATAGGTTCAAGAAGCATACATGAAGCTGTTTGTTACAGAGACTGGGCAGGCTTCTCTTTACTCAGTGGGAAGCCTTAGGTCAGGTGCTGGGATTCTGCAGTGCACAGAATGGAAATCTCTGCCCAGGGCCTTTCTGATTCAGCTGACTCCATCTTGAAGGTCATGCTTCCAGAGCTCGGGATGGGCAGTGAGTAGCTTGAGGCTCTTCCCAGCCCTGTGCTTCTTTGACATTTTCGAGTTCTTTATTAAAACTCATCTTTGGGGGGGATGTACTTCTTCCTTATTAATATTGCTCACATTCCTTAGGTACGTTGAAGTTAATGGAATTTTGTTTTGCTTAGTTTAGGGTCTTAGGTTTTTTCTCACTTTGTTCCTGAAGCTGACCTGCTGCTTACTTTGTAACCAAGTCTGGCTTTGAACTTATGATTCTCCTGCCTCAGCCTCCGGAGTGCTGGAATTATAAGTGTGCACCAATACACCCAGCTTGGTGTGTGTGCATGTGTGCAGAGGTCAGAAGAGGATGTCGGGGTCTTCATCATTGTGCACTGTTCCCTTGAAACAGGTTCTCTCACTGAACCTGGAGCTAGGCAGGTGGTCTCAGTCCCCACTGATACTCCGATTTCTGCTTCACAGCATTGGGGTGTAGTTGTGCAAGTTGTCACCCCTGGCTTTACCTGAGTATTGGTATCTGAATTCAGGTCCTCATGCTTATCTAGCAAGTGCTAAAAAAAAACCTTTTAAGGAAACAATTGCTCCAGCCCCTGTGTTTTGCGCCCCTCCCACCCCAGACAGGGTTTCTCTGTACAGCTTTGGAGACTGTTGTAGAACTTACTCAGTAGACCGGGATGACCTTGAACTCACAGAGTTCTGCCTGCCTCTGCCTCCCAAGTGCTGGAATTAAGGCGCGTGCTACCACCACCACTGCTTGGCTGTGCTGTGCATTTCTTAAGGCAAGTGCTTGAATGATCAAGGTCTTTCTTGTTTTCTTTTTCTTTCTTTTTCTCTTCCTTCCTTCCTCCCTCCCTCCCTTCCTTTTTTCTTTTTGAGATAGGGTTTCATTGTATAGCCTTGGCTCTCCTGGAATATACACAGATGGAATATGGTGGCCGATGAGTAAGAATCCTCTTTCCTGCTATAGCAGGAAAAAAAACGCAGCCTGTCAACTAGGACAGTAGGACTGTGTCAGCTGGTGTTTCCCTTTCTTGTGTTGTCTTTTTTCTTTTCTTTTTTTAAAAAATTTATTTATGTATAGTGTTCTGCCTGCATGTACATTTGCAGGCCAGAAGAGGGCATCAGATCTCATTATAGATGGTTGTGAACCCCTATGTGGTTGCTGGGAATTGAACTCAGGACCTTAACCACTGAACCATCTCTCCAGCTTCCCCTCCTTTTAAAAATCATTACTATGTGTATGGTGTACCTGTGTATGCATTTGTGTGGAAGCCAAATGTTTACATCATAAGTCTTTGTATGCTGTTCATCTTTGTTTTAATTTTAAAAATTAATTTATGTGTGTGGGTGTTTTGCCTGTATATCTATGAACCATGTGTGTGCCTAGTTAGTACCTGCAGACACCAAAAGAGGGCAATGGATCCCAGGGACTAAAGTTATAGTCAGTTCTGTGCCACCATATGGGTGCTGAGAATTAAGCCTAGGTCCTCTGCAAGAGCAGCCCATGCTCTTAGCTGCTGAGCCATCTCTCCAGCCCCTCCATCTTCCCCTCCCCTTTCTTTAAAAAGGCATTTATTTATTTATTTATCTGGGTAGGGTCTCACTGTGCCTCCCTGCCTTGCCTGGCACTCACAAAGATCCGTCTGCCTCTGCCCCTCGAGTTTGCCACCACATTCGGCTCCAGCTTACTTTTTGAGACAGGGTCTCTCACTGAACCTGGGGCTCTAGTTCAGCTAGATCAGATAACCTGCAAACTTTCAAGCTCCTGGGTTTGTTCGCTTTCAAACCCCATCCCCTCCCAGAGCTCTAGAGTTTCATTAAGCATGGTACCATTCCTGGCTTTTTATGTGGGAGCTGGGAATCCAAACTCGAGTCCTCATGCTTGCATGGCAGCTGCTCTGCTATCTGAGCCGTCTCCCCAAGCTTCTTTCCTTACTTGGAAAATCTTTGGCTCACCTGTTAACTTCCTGGAACTTACTGCCTAGTATCTGAACTGACTGCAGTCGTGAGATTGAATTACCTGGGAACCTCCTGATTTAGTGAACTGAAGCTTAGGCGGTCATCTCATAGAGTCCCCCTGAGGTGACCACATCCGACTCTCAGTCCAGTTCCTGTGTTTCCATGAAAGTGTCTTCATTTCCTGTCAACCTCCTCTTACCCACACGATTCTTCGTGCCCAAGTCAATGTGCAACTTTTGGGGTGAGCATATCTTTTGGCTATAGCTGGAGTACTAGGAGCTTTAGGCATGTGTTGGCTGGGACATGTGTGCATGCACACATATGGGCAGTATGCACATGGCTGTCACTGTCTCCAGTGTGCTTCTGCTGCATGTGTGTTAGAAGCCAGGCGTCATGTGGGCGACTGTTACTCAACCTTGTCCTCGGGGTGCCATGGATGAGTTTCAGCACTGGGCTTTCCCTCATCACCAGATATTCTGTCTGTTTGCCTGTCTACTTGTCACGGTTGTCATGTTGCCTGTATACAATGTCCGGAGCCTGTATCCTCAGTGCCATCCTCCCCTGCTTTGGCTTCCTTTACTCTGCTCCCTGGTAGGGCCAGAATGTCTGGGTCACTACTCCACTCAACACCTCCCCATACTAGGTCCTGTGTTCGTTCCTCTCTGGTCTCCTCCAGATCCCTTTCCAGACCTCTTTCCCTATTGTTAAAGGGCCTCTCTCCCAGCATCCTTCCTGCATCTGTCTCCCTTTGGACATGCATAGCTTCAGAGAGAAGCGGTTTAAGTGTTGGGCAGAGCTGCTGGGCCAGCATGAGGTGTGGCTCTATCTTACCTGAGACACTGCACGTGGAGGGCCTAAAGGAGATGTATCTGAAGTGGAGAGGGTGCTGCCCTGCCCTCATAACTGACAGGTTTGAGGACATCTCTGCCCTGACCTGCAGGGCTCCGAGTGGGGAAACTGGACCCTCCTGAAACCTGAGCTGGTGGCTCAGGAGAGTTCCAGGGAGTGAACTCTCCAGGGGTGCTGGGTTCTGGGTGGCATATGTTGTTTAACTCGAACTTACCCTGTCCTCTGAGCTGTGGTTAGGTATGGGGTGAGTTCCCAGGTGGATACTGTGTCCTGGGTGTGGCATGTTGGCTAACTCATCCTTGTTCCTAGGGTAAGAAGGAGGAGAACGATGTGGTGGAGAAGCTGAACCTCTTCTTAGACTTGCTACAGTCCTACAAAGTGAGTCTCCAACACGCTGTCTGATAGTGACCTTGGGTTATTGAAGGGTGTGAGGTCAAGGCTGTGCAGGGAAGGGACTTTCGTGATTTTGTGTGACTCTTCCTGAGGAGAGGTGCAGAGAAGCATCTGTTCACCCCAGATGGACACTGACAGGCCAGGGGAGAGGTGCCGCCTGCGTCCAGCTGCTGAGGTTATTGGGACTGGTTACAGGAAGTGCGAGTGGCTCACAGGTGGCTGCACCACGAAAGTGTGGTCCCACTTCCCATTCAGGTTTTACCTGTTATTTAATCTTTGGGAAATCCTGTAAGTCTCCTCCATCCTCCACGAGGCAGTGTTAGTGGCCCTGATCTCACGAAGAGCTCATGTGAGTCCTCACAGCTGCTCTGCTTCAAGATGGCGATGGTCACATCTGACCAGAAGGAACCTGTCTGCGTGAGGGTTCCTTAGGCTGGCTCAGGGCTCCTGCTAGCACCCCAGAAAGCCCCCAAGTTGAGGGGGAGATAATTGCAGTGTGTGGTAGAAACCAAGATGAGTATGTGTGACTATCGGGCTCTCTGAGTGATTGGGGACCTGGTCCATATGCAGGGGCTTTGCTGTTTCTCATGGACAAGGATTCCGGGAAGCCAGGCTGAGCTTTGAGGTGACTTTGAGTGGCCAGTGTCCATAGAGGGGTGGCTCATGTTACGGAGCTAGAGAAACCATCATTACAGAAGAGCTCCAGGAGAGCTGGCCCAGTGCCTACAGGGAAGATTTTGGAAGAGTTTGCTCTGTTGCCTGAGATGTTAACACGTGACTTCAGGGGCTTGTGTTTCCTGCATGTACCACCATACCTGGTCTCTTGTCAGGTTTCTGACTGGGGAAGACAACTGATGCCAATATGTCTTCTTTCTCAGGCACACTGTCCTACCACCAGTAAGACATTGGCTATAGCCGGGTGGTGGTGCACGCCTTTAATCCCAGCACTTGGGAGGTAGAGGTAGGCAGATCTCAGTGAGTTCTAGGCCAGCCTGGTCTTTAGAGCGAGTTCCAGGACAGGCTCCAAAGCCACAGAGAAATCCTGTCTCAAAAAAACCAAAACAAAGCAAAACAACAACAACAAAAAAGACATTTGGCTGTCTGGAGTTGGTAGTGTGAGTAGTCTGAGGTGGGACTGCCTCAGGGCCCTGAACTAGACAACTCCCTTTCTTGAAGGCAGGTTCTCTTCTGGGGTCTGGGGTCCTACAGTCTGCTCTTGCACAGACTAACCTGAGCCAGTAGATCTGAATGAGGCTTGCTCTGAACCAGAGTGTGTATGTATCTTTCTTATTTTAATTACATTAATTTGTGTGTCTGTGTGTGTGCGTGTGCAGAAGTCAGAGGACAGCTTGCAGGAATCAATTCTTGCTTTCCATCATGTGGGTCCTGGGAATCAAACTTAGATCATCACCCCCCCCCCCGCTCCAGTCCTATCCTGGACTCTGTCTGAACAGGAAAAGTCAGTGCTCCCAAGGGCCTTGATTGCTCTCTGCCAGTCAGCATGAGCCTTTCTGGCTGCGTCTGCTCTCCCCTTGACATACGTTTTTCTTTCAGATGGGAGATGGGAGTGTTTGAAGGTCTCCAGAGCTTCCAGGCTCTGGGTCCCTTTAGGGTATGCTGCAGTAGGTGAGCATGCCTCCCTCCCTGCAGGACCTGTGCGAGCGGCATGAGAAGGGTGTGCTTCACAAGCATCAGCGGGCGCTGCACAAGTACGGCCTGATGAAGAGGCAGATGATGAGCGCCGCGCATGGCCGAGAGCCCGAGTCTGTGGAGCAGCTGGAGTCACGCATCGTGGAGGTGAGCAACAGGCAGGCAACAGCAGGCAGCTGTGGGTTGCATGTGGTGTGACATCTGGAGTTGCTCCATCAGCTCTTCCTGGTCTGCTGGGTGAGCTCAGGGATTGCGAGTATGCAGAGCAGGGCTGAGGTCTGGTGGAGGTGGGAGCTGTCCCAGGGCTCTGCAGCTGTGTGCCTGGCTTTGCATTTCTTTGGTGTTCCCTCCTGTGGATGTGAGGGCAGGGGTCGGCCCCCGGGCTCAGAGCAGATGCTCCATCCTACATCCTCACATCCGAGGGTCCAGTGTTCAGATTGGCTCTCTGCTTGCAGCAGGAGAACGTGATCCAGACCATGGAGCTCCGAAACTACTTCTCTCTGTACTGCCTGCACCAGGAGACGCAGCTCGTCCACGTCTACCTGCCTCTCACCTCACACATCCTGGGGGCCTTCGTGAACTCCCAGATCCAAGGACACAAGGAGGTGAGCCACCCCTATCCCCGCTCTCACTAACACCATCTTGTTTTCAGCTGCCTGACCTGTGGCCTACAGTCAGTGACCTCAAGAATAGAGTTTATACCCATTGGCCTTAACAGTTCCTAGGTGTCCCAGCCTCTTGTGTGGTCAGGATGGTGACACTGGAAACTTGTGAGCAGGATCAGAAAGATGTCAGGAAATTCATTCCTTTTACAAGAACTCTAGGAGTCAGGGAAAACATATAGAATCTCCAAGCCCTACAGTTGAAGGGAAGAGGTGGTGGGGGTTAGTTTGGCTGGGAACACTGTACCACAGAAGAATTTCCTAGAAATTCCTTGTCAGTTGCCTTTAGGTGTGGCCTCTGGAGCCGTTGGGGGGAAGAATCCTTGTGAATACTCTGAGACATGGAAACTCTGTGATGCTTACCCTGTGCAAGTGGCCTAAAGCTCTGGGACCTCCACTCTTGCTCGCTTTCACCAGCTGGGGCTGAGGCAGCACTTCAGTGAGGGTGCCTGTCTAGCTCCTTGGTTATATGATTCTTTTGGGGGGCGGTGGTGTAAAACTGATGCCTACTAATGTGATGAGAGCAGCCCAGTTAACGATTCATTGAAGTCTATTGTGATGAGTGAAATTAGTTTCTTTGGGGGCTCTTACAGAGTGGATGCTTACAGACAGATGCGCTTACCCTCCTAAATTGCCAACTCCCCAACAACTAAGTCCCTGTTTTAAACCTTTAAAAGCTTTATTCAATATTTATGTTTATGCATGTATGCATGAGGGTTTTTTTTTTTTTTTTTTTTTTTTTTTTTTTTTTTCGAGACAGGGTTTCTCTGTGTAGCTTTGGGGCCTGTCCTGGAACTAGCTCTTGTAGACCAGGCTGGCCTCGAACTCACAGAGATCTGCCTGCCTCTGTCTCCCGAGTGCTGGGATTAAAGGCGTGCACCACCACCGCCCAGCCTTATGCATGAGTTTATAGGTATCACATGTATGCAGGAGTCTACACAATGTCAGATCCCTTGGAACTGGAGTTATAGGTGGTTATGAGCCACCTGATATAGGTGCCGGGAACCAAACCCATGTGCTCTGCAAGAGCAGCAAGTGCTCGTAACTTCTGAGTCATCTTTCCAGTGTGTCCTGTCCTCTTTTGAGACAGAATCTCACTATGTAGAAAGACCTGGCTGTAGTTGAACTCAAAGAGATCTGCCTGCATCTGCTTCTTGTGGGATTAAAGACATCTACCACCATACCCAGGGACATTTTCTGTTGTTGTTCTTTTTATTTTTTGTATGCATATGTGTTGTGTATGCATGTGTGTATGAATGTTTGCATGTGAATTGGCATATATGCACTCATTTGGAGGTCATGGGTTGATGTGGGTAGTCTTCCTGTATGTGTGCATGCGTGTGGAGGTCATGGGTTGATATGGGTAGTCTTCCTGTATTTGTGCATGTGTGTGGAGGTCATGGGTTGATGTGAGTAGTCTTTCTGTTTTGTGTATGCGTGTGGAGGTCATGGGTTGATGTGGGTAGTCTTCCTGTTTTTTGTATGCATGTGGAGGTCATGGGTTGATGTGGGTAGTCTTCCTGTACTTGTGCATGCGTGTGGAGGTCATGGGTTGATGTGGGTAGTCTTCCTGTTTGTGCATGCATGTAGAGGTCATGGGTTGCTGTGAGTAGTCTTCCTGGATCATTCCCCACCTTATATATTGAGGCAGAGCTGCAGTTTTCTGAACCCAGAGCTCACCGATTCTGCTAGGGTAGCTATCCAGCTTGCTGAGGGCATCTTCTGTCTCCCTTCTGTGTAGGCTGCCACATCCACTTGACATTTACTTGGGCATCCAAACTCAGATTTACATGGCGATCACTTTAGCCCTCCTAAGTTTTTGTTTTATATGGCTTTGAGTTTACAGTGGAATCTGGCTTCAGAGCACTAATGTCAAAGCAGCAGAGGTGACCACTGACTCAGAAAACATTAGATACATTCAGGGCCAGCAGGAGTTCTGTGTCTGTGTGTGTTCTGTCCTTACCCTATCAGAATCCTGCTGGTCTAGAAAACATTGTCCAGTCTTGGGAGGGAGAGACAGCCTATTTGGTTTCAGCCTGGCATGTGTCTAAATGTTGGCTTGCTGCAAGATGGAGTCACTCTCTCTGATTAGGATTTGGAGGGCCAGTTTGATCACATCTGCTTTTGTAGCTCCATGTAGCCCCTCACACATAGATACCCATCTTCCCTAGCTGGACTGATTTGGTCTTCCCAGTTACCCAGTTGCCTCCTGCTGTCTCTTTGGGAGCCTCACCTCCCTCGAGGAGGGCATTTGGTTATCTATTCTATGTTGGGACTGAATTGAGGTCATTAGGTTTGCAGTAAGCATCTTTACCTGCCAAACCCTCTTGAAGACCTGACCTTGAATTTTTGATATTCTGCCTCTACCTTCTACACGTCACACACCTAGCTTATGTGGTACTGGGGATCCAAACCCAGGGACCATGCATGCCAGGCAGATACTCTTGTGACCTGTGTGGTTCCAAGATCTAAAAAATGGCAAAAAGGTACAAGCCCCCTAGTTTCTAAATGTTGGTCTGGGTGTCATGGTTACATAGTTACCAATAGACTGTCACTGCTTGGCAGCAGTGATGGTTGATGGGCAGAGGCTGTGTTCCTTCCAGCTGGTCCCTGCCATCAGGGAACACACAAAGATATGCCAGGGGGCATTAACTTATGGGATTTGGGGGATACATAGTGGCTTGACTGTCCATGTTGAATGAGAAGTCTCAGTGGTTCAGGCAGAAGTACTGCTTGGCTAGAGTTCCTGGTACTTGGCCTGCCCAGGAGCTTGCACAGTGTGCAGGCCGGTTGACCTGCACAGTGGGTAGAGGGCTGGCCTAGTATACACAAAGCCAAGGTTCCATCCCCAGTACTGCATATGCCAGCCACAGCGATGCACATTTAGAATCCCAGTACATGGGAGATGGAGGCAGGAAGATCATCTTCTGTTGTATAGCAGTTACTAGGTTTCTTTTTATTTTTTGTATGGGGTGCTGAGGATCAAACTTGGGGTCTTGTGTATATTTGGTAATCTCTCAAACCCTAAATTATATCCCAGCCCTGTTTTTGATTTTTAGGTCTCACTGTAACCCAGGCTAGCCTGGAACTTGCAATCCCTCTATCTGAGCCTTTGGGGGGCGGTCAACATTGAGAGAATAGGGGTGATTTGCCTTCACTTTCAGAAGCTCTGGTTGTGGAGCCTGGTATGTGAGGGAATGTAATGTGAGTGCCTCCTGTCCTTGCCACCAGATGACAGGGTGTGGCCACCCACCTCATCTTCCTTTCTTCCTCTCTTGCAGATGAGCAAGGTATGGAATGACTTGAAGCCGAAGCTGAGCTGCCTCTTTGCTGGACCTCACAGTGTGTTGACACCACCGCGCTCCCCGCAGGAGGATGGCGTGTGTTCCCACTAGTGGCAAGGCCCACAACAGAGCTCCCTGTGGCCTCACTAAAACCTCTTTGCAAACAGTGTGTCCCTGGCTGATTTCCTCCAGGCAGCAGCCACTGCCCTGAGCTGCCTGTGGGCTGTGCTGGTGGTCTTTGTGGCATGGCTCCCTGCTCCTGGACAGGCGGTCTATGTGCCCCCAGCCTACCCCATGGCCTGTTGACCGGGTCAGTAGTGGGAAATTAGGGTGCTTTGGAATGGATTGAGCCCAATGCCCTCAGTGCAAAGGGTCACTTAGTGCTGGGAGAACCTAGGGGTTAACCTAGCAGCAAAGAGGTGGGAGGGCTGGCCTGCCCTGTGACCTGGCCAGGAGCTGGCCGGTCTCTGAGGATGGAACTGTGATGGCAGATGAGGGCCTGGGAGGGTGTATTAGAGGCCAGGCAGGAAGTATGATGCCCAGTGGTTTGGTGCTTTGGAGGAAATGTCTCATTCCAGTGCTGACTGTGGAGCCCTGGTCCAAGGCCTCTCGAGGTGCACCATGGATGAGGGCTCAGGGTTCTTTCTTGTGTTAGGTTTTGGAGGGTGGGAGTGAGAAGGGGTTGTGGAGGAGCACTGGAGATGGGCATCCCTGATGGGTGCCTAGGCCTCAGGGTCAAGAGTGTGGGTCACTTCCCCCAGGCTGTCAGGCAGCAGGTTCCACCTGGATGTGAACTGCTTCCTTGCCAGCCCGCTCTCACGCTCTGCCACCCCCGTGCTTCTAGTGCTCTAGCCCCCTCACCCTGGCGGTAGAGCCTGCCTTCTCTCACGTAGTCACTCCCTGCCTGGGCTGTGGGCACCTGACTCCAAACTTGAGGTTCCATCCCCAGGTGCAAGGGAACCAAGAGTCCCTGCACACCTCTGGCATCCTGCTGCCCGAGCCTGTGTGCCACACCACAGCCATGCTTGGGGCTGCCAGAAAGACAGGAAGCACAAGCATCGATGGATCTCCCACCTCTCCCTTTTCCTGGGCCGAGCAGGGGGCCAGCTTCAGCCTTAACTGGACAGTCTGGGGCCAGCACAATGGAAGCAAAGGGAACGCCTTTGGGTGCTTCCTACTCAGTGTTAGCCTGCCTGGCTTAAGAGGCTAGGCAGAGGCAGCAGGGCTCTGGGACATTTCTGTGGGGACTTTAAGGGAGTCAGGAAGCTGGTGCTGTGGGATTCGGCTTAATGAATGAAGCACTTTATGGACTGCGGGAATCAGTTACTGCCACACCCAATAAACTGGAAGTGTTTACAGATGGTTTCCATGCTGCCGTTTCTCTCCACAGACCCCCATGAACATGGTCCAACATTCTTAGAGTCTGAGTTTCGGGATGAGCGGTTGCCCCTAGCCTGGTGTTCCCTGTGGGGGAGTGTTGTATGAGTTTCCTGGATATAGAAGCATTGCTTTCTCCTGTCCGGAGGCTCCTCAGACCTGAGAAACCTGAAAAGTACATGGTTCACAAGGTCCCTCCCTGCAGCCGAGCCCACAGTGACAGTTGCTAAGGGAAGTAGATGCTGGCCTGTCGAGCCCCCTGCAGAGTGTAGAACTCCAGGGCTGAGGCTCAGCCCTAGCCCATGCTGTGGTTGGCTCTTCTGTGACCTAAGCCCTTGCCCACACTCCTGTAAGTAACCCCACTAAGCTCACTGGCTTACTAGGTCAGGCTCTGTAGAGTCGTTTCTTTGCCAGATGAGCTGAGTTTATTTCCTGTTGCTGGGATAAAATTCTCCAACAAAAGCAAGCAATGCAGTGGGAACAGGTTTGTTTTAGCTCATGCAGTCTGTCACTTTGGGGGAGGGGGAGTTAGTATAAGACCAACTGGGCACATTGCATCCACATAGGCAGAAAATAGATCACAACATAGATACCCATGCTCAGCTTGCTTTATCCACCCTCATACTGTTCAGGATTCTCTTCCTAGTTCAGCCCGTAGGTAGAGTCCAGGTCCTGGTTGGCCGTCCAACTGCTTAGAGAGGAATGTTTGGCTTTTGCTGGGACACCACTACCCTCTGCTTCTGGAGACCCATGGCTCTAGCTTCTCTCCTGGCACCCTAATCTCCTCAGTTTTCTTTGGATGCCTGCTCTTGCCTGGCATCCTGCCCCCACCAAACATTTCAGAACTTCTAATTTTCCATTCAGACTGATGCTCCTGCATAAAGAGTCCTCACCTCATCCTTTGGTGTCTGTCCAACCCGTCTGAGGTAGTAGCTGTCTCAATGCCTGGTGGGATCTCTATTTCTTTCCTATCCAGTCACCCGTGCCCCCACTTTTCTTGATGCTGTAATCACACAGCAACTTGGAGCAAGCAAGTTTATTTTGCCTATGGATCAGTTGAGGGGCTACAGTCCATCCTGGCAGAGAAGGCATAGTGGCAAGAGTATGAGGTCACATCATCAGGAAGCAGAGAGCAGACAGGAATTGGAACCTTCCTGTGTTTTTTTATCTTTTGGGGGGCCCACCACCCAGCTCCCAAATAAATATACACGGAGACTTATTATTACTTATGAATGCCAGCCTTAGCATGGCTTATTTCTAGCCAGCTTTTCTTGAGTTACCCCATCTATCTTTTTGTCTCTGGGTTTTTTCCTTTTCTTCTGAAATCTTACTTTCACTCTTACTCTGAGGCAGGTTGGGTAGCTGGCGCCTTCTTTCTCACTCCTTGATTTCTCTTGCTCCTCTTGCTCTTTTTTTCTCCTATTTATTCTTTCCTTCCTTTCTCCTGCCAGCCCCACCTTTCCTTTCTACTGCCTTGCTATTGGCCATTCAGCTCTTCATTAGACCAATCAGGTGCTCCCCAACCACCCACAGGGTTTTTCTGTAGGTTTGGAGCCTATCCTGGAACTAGCCCTTGTAGATCAGGCTGGTCTCGAACTCACAGAGGTTCCCCTGCCTCTGCCTCCTGAGTCCTGGGATTAAAGGCGTGCGCCACCAACGCCCCAATCAGGTGTTGTTGGTTTTTTTTTAAATGTTTATTTATTATGTATACAGAGATCTGTCTGCATGTGTGCCTGCAGGCTAGAAGAGGGCAGGTGGTTGTGAGTCACCATGTGGTTGCTGGGAACTGAACTCAGGACCTCTGGAAGAGCAGCCAGTGCTCTTAACTGCCAAGCTATCTCTCCAGCCCCCCAATCAGATGTTTTAAACAGGCAAAGT
>PVIU01008648.1:0-81759 GCA_004026605.1 Ondatra zibethicus | reverse complement strand
GCTCTGTAATAGAGTTTGAAGTCAGGGATGGTAATGCCTCCGGCAATTCCTTTATTGTATAGGATTGTTTTAGCTATCCTGGGCTTTTTGTTTTTCCATATAAAGTTAGTTATTGTTCTCTCAAGGTCTATGAAGAATTTTGTTGGGATTTTGATGGGGATTGCATTGAATCTATAGATGGCCTTTGGTAGAATTGGAATGGCAAGATTTTTAAAATAATTTTTGGTACTTGCAAAGAAGTACAGGTCAGCAGATTCATTGAGAAGAAGGTGTCAGAATCCCCTGGACCTGGAGTTATGAATGTTTCTGAGCAGCCATGTGGGTGCTGGGAATCTAACCTGGGCCTTCTGGAAGAATAGCCTGTGTTCTTAGAGACTAAGCCATCTCTCTAGGTCCTCTCTGACTTTTAACTTGATCTTATACCGAACTAAGACACTAAATTTAGATGAACTATGAGATTCTTTAAAAACATTGGACAGTTTTATTGATAGTTGTATGTAAGTTGGCTAAGTGAAAACCTTCTCCACTATGTATTGACTTTTATTTTAATAGATGAATGGGAATTCTGCATCCCTATGTAAGATCAGCAGAGACACACAATGTCCATGTGCCCTCACATGCCTGGCCTTTGAAATCTGGACTGCTAGATGTACTGTCTTGGTATAATGCCCACAATCCCTGATGGTGTCCCGCTGCGCTTGCCAGACTCCCTTGTGCAAATATTTACATTAGAACTTTTAAACATCCACAAACATTTATTTATCTCTCCCAAATAGCATCACCCAGAGTGCTCAGAGTGCTCTTTGACGATAGCTATGGACTCTCAGGTTGTCTCCGAGACCTAATTCTGCTCTCGGTCTCCTGGGCTAAGCACGGCTGCAACAGATCATGTGATGGAGCCCTGCTAAGGGCTGTTACATTACACAGTGGTTTTGAATATGCTAAAAAAAATCTTCCATTTTAATTCTTCTTCTACCTCAAGGGACACACTAGCAATGAAATTCTCAATTCTGGAACTTTCCACAGACTCTTGTTACCTTGATCCAGAAACCCTGATGACACAAAAAGTTTCAAAAGAGATATGGAAGCTCAAAGAAGTCATGGGCAACTTCAGAGGTCAGATATGTTTCTAAATAACTCAGGGAGATGGGAAGGAAGGAAGGAAGGAATAAATGAAGCAAGCAAGGAAGGAAGGAAGGAGAGGGAGAGAGAGAGAGAGAGAGAGAGAGAGAGAGAGAGAGAGAGAGAGAGGCCAAACTTACTTCATCCACATGTCCAACAGCGCCAAAGATCCTTGCTATTTGTCCAGCGAGGTAGGGAAACCTCTCCCCAATCTCCTTCAGAACTGGTAGAAAACTGCTCAAAGCCAGTGGTTCATAGCCTGCTATTTCTATGAGGATGTTTAGGATGAAGTCATTGTGGGTTGAATCCTTCAAATGCCTGACGAGGAAAGGAACACATTTCTGAACCACCTGCAAGGGGAGAGGAGAGGAAGAAAGGAGAAAGAAAAGACAAAGAGAAGCGTTAGTCAACTCAGAATCACCTTCAGAAGAAAATTTTGTGTGACAGTTTCATACATAGCATAGTCTGTAGTCACCTTAAAACATTCCTCCTGCCTCAGCTTCCTGAGAGCTGGGATTACAAGCATAAAGACAGCAACATATTAAACCAGAGAGACAACACATCCTGGGATTATTAATCTTGTGGCAAATCTCCAGACTTTGGAATCTAAAATGGACAATGAAGCCATCTGCACCTGAGTCTGCTCTCCTTTTAAGTCATGCTCTGCTATGGAAACGTGAAGTCCACAAAGTTCTCATGTGGCTGATGCCCAAGCCAAGCTTTGATGTGTTACGGGAATCCTGCATTCCTCTTCCCCAACCACCAGAGCTGCAGCAGAATGGTAGCCAGTGAGGAAGAGACCTTTGTTGATTTTTTTACTAAAGCCTCTGGTTTAGGAGAATCCCATTTAGAAATGCTTCATAGTGGAGACAAAGAAGCAGGAAGACTCCTCACTTGTTCTCAATCTACAGTTCCACCAGAAAATGTCATGATAAGGTATAAGCATTAAAGAAAAACAATTTCCCCCACAATGACTCCCATTGCTTTATAAATACAAGAACTCAAAACTTCTCATTAGAAAACATGACTTTCTGTGAAATAAAGTCACTAATACACACAGATATGGGAGGAGATGCATATATAGAATTTGAAAAGGGACAAACCAAGGGTAGTCTAGAGCTAACCAAAATCATCCTACATCTAGATTGAAACTTCACAGTCATTTAAGTACTTTGGGAGGAGAGAGTATGGCTAGCGCCTGGCAAGTCACACATCTGCAGTTCTATAAATGCTGCCTGTGCACTGGGGAGGGATTGCACGTCCTTCAGGAAATGCCATGAGAGGTCCTGGTACATCGAGCAAAAATGTCAGCTAACTGCTTGGGTCAGGGCAACGTACCTGACCTGAGGCATTTGGAAATGAAAAATGCTCACACATTTTCTAGCCCTTTGCATAAAACTCCATTTTCTAGCCCTTGCTCTTGAGGTCTTGCTCCTGGAACAAGAAGTCTCTGTGACACATGGTTCTTCACAGGCCAATTTATAGCTTTAATACAAACCACTAACCAGCCACTAGCCCAAGCCTCACATGGCTATGCTGTATCTGTCCGTTCTTCCATGAAGACAAGGAAAAAGGAAAAGAAAGAAATGGGGAAAGGACAGAAGGAGAAAAAAAGACAAAAAGCAAGAGAGAGAGAGAGAGAGAGAGAGAGAGAAGAAAAGCAGGCAGGCAGGCACCAGGCAAATGAATTCTCCAACTCTGTTAGGGGGGTAGATGACTCCATAGAAGACCCAGAAAGTAGAGGCATCTTGAGTACTCTAAACAGCAGTGACGACTTTAAACATGAAACAAAAGCTGAGTATTTCGCTGTGAATTCCTATGATACTGAGTTTATTATGATGGTGATAGAAAAGAAAGATATTTCGAAGTTTGTCCCACACACTGAAAACAAAGTGATGCCCTGGCACGAGGAATTTTATTTTCCACACGCAGGGCCCACATCTCCACTGCCGCCCTGTTGGGTTGACTTCATGTCTAAGAGCAAGTCCTATCTCTGCTGAGAGAGCAGGAGTCACAGAGACAGCACAGATGGAAGACAGAGAAAAAGCTGACGTGGCTGTCACCCCCTTGTCCCAGACGACTGAAGAATTCCCCCATGGCCTTTTTTTGTCCTTTCTGGTTAGTCTTTTCACTGCCTCCAGGGTACCTTTTCCTAAAACTCCAATCTGATGACAGCAAGCTTCCCCTAGGGACTTTCAAAGACTCCCTCAAGGCCCAAGGCCCGAAGCCCAAGCTGTGGCTTTGCAGGGTCTTCACTTCAGGATATTTTTGCTGCCTTTTCCCCATGGCGGAGCTCCCTGGTACTAACCGCTTCATTGGGTGACAGAAGGAAGCCTCTGCTTTGACCTTTGACTTTCCCTGCTGCCCACCCTACAGACAGAGGACCTGGGACTAGGACACCAAGAGGATCCTGTGCATCGTCCATCCGAATACGCAGCGGCACTTTGTAACCCTCCTACCTGGTAAACGAGCCTTGTAACAACCTGCTATGCTTGATTTCGACCTGCAGTCTGTGGCCTGTGCAGAGGAAGCAGGGAGAGATGACCTCACCTCCCCCTTTTCTTCCTGCCCTTGCTTTGTTCTGCCTGTGGCTATCTCTGGCTTATTTGAGCCACTTCTCAGGAATATGAGGTCACTTAACAGCGTCACAAGGACCCTTAAAAATTAAAATTTCTCCAGAAAATATGTTAATAATACGAATAGCTTGAAGCCCTGTTTCCATGAGGCTATCCCCCGCAGGAAAACTCCTCACAGTTCTGACAGCTTGTCTCACAGCTAAATCCACTTACGTGCACTTTCTGGCTTTTGTTCCACTTTGCCCCCCTATAAATTGTCAATGACAACAGGAAAGGTGGAGAAAAGTAAGAATTTTTCCTCTTTCTTTTTTTCTGGACCAAACTGTAAATAACCCCACCTCTCTTTATCAATTCCCAAATTATGATTTTCTGGTAAGATAAGCCAGCAAAGGACTCAGCAGGGCCATAGTCCCTCATACTCTTGGAGAAACTTGTGCTGACATGAGGCCTTCCCGAAGAAACATCGGAGGCAGGCTGAAGGTATCCAGAAAAATTCCAAGGCCCTAGTGCCCTGGGATGTGCTTAGTGGGGGGTGGGGTTAAAGTAGAGTGCAAGTTGGGGGGGTGGCTTGGACAGAACTCTGCAAAGCAAACAGCCAGGGTAGAATCTCAGCCCCGGGGGTTCTTTGGTTCTTCCCTTTCTATCCCACATAGTAGCTCATAATGCCGGCCTCATCGCAGAGTTGAAATTCTATGGCTACCTCTCCCAAATCCCTAAAGCCAAGGCACCTTAAGAATACGGTCATGGGAAAATTAGGCCCTGTTTGGTTGGTAGTAAATGACGTTTCAAGACCTGTGTGTGTGTGTGTGTGTGTGTGTGTGTGTGTGTGTGTGTGTACTACCACTTAAATTCATCCCTGGGCAATATTTCTATTTTAGTTAACTTAATTAGCATCAAGACTTCATTAATTTCCATGAATCTACAGAAATGCTTGTCATTCTTTTTGTTTACTACTTATTTCCTGCACACCGAGATTCTGGAAAACAGGTTCTGCTGTGCAGGCTGTCCCTGGATAGACTATATATATATATATATATATATATCCCATCGCCCCATCTTCTCATGTTTTGCAAATGACTTCAAGTATTTATGCAAAGTGACCCCTGAGCATTGTGGGCCTGGCGACTGGCCTGGCCGATGATGTGTTAGGTGCTGTAAGATTTGGCAGGAGGAGAGGAATGTTCCTACTCTGTTGTGTGAAACCCAGGAAATGACTCTCCTTTCAGGACCAGACCGCAAACGCAGTTCCTCTGGGCCTGAACACTGAGGAGGGAGAGTTCCACTTGACACTCTCTGTCACTCATCTTCGCATGCCTGGGGCCAGAAGCCCATGCCTGGGGCTAATAACATGTATGCATACACATTAATAAATTATGTTCTGTTTGCTAGCTAGACTGCTGGATGTCCCACGGCAGCCAAGAAAACACTGACTTTATTCTTATAAAGGCAACTTGGGAAACTGACCGCACAAATTTTTCCTAAAAATGGATCCTGACGTTCCCCTGGGGACACTGACCATGAGTCACCAGCCAGGAACTGTTTTCTATCTGCCAAGAACAGTGTCCTGTAAAGAACGGTGCCCGGTGCCAACGATGAAGGAGAGATGTGCCTGGCCATCCATCTGTATCTTAGAGCTTACAAATATGTGGATGCTGAGACTTCATGGACTATCAGCTTTGTGGAGAGAAATTGCCTGCCCCTATATGGACTTGAATGAGAGTCTCCAAAGGGGCTGCTTTTACAGGGAGGGAAACACTTTATCCTGGAGCTATATCGTGGTCTGAGGAACAGTTTTTCATGGTCCTCTACTGACCAGACCTGAGAGTCATATTTTCACTGGTCACAAAGTGTAGGTGATCAGAACCTCAGCATTCAACAAACAGGACAAGCCCAACCAATCAATCAAACAGAAGTCAGGAAACATCACAGACAACTGCACTGATTAGGGATATCACTAATAAACGTTGTTTTAGCTACTCTTCTTCAATGAGAAAACCAAAAGAAGCAGCTTGGGCCAGGAAGGATATGCTTTTAGCTCATGGTTTCAAGGCTTTCAGAACATCATGGTGTGGAAAGCACGGTTTGGGGGTGGGGGACTCGATCCCTGTTGGGAGTTCTCGCATCATAGAAGACCACGAAGCAGATGGAGCCCCCAAAAGTCTGTCCTTAGCGGTCTATATCTGCCACATTCTGAAACTGCGCCACCAGCCGGGAAACAAGTGTTCCAGCATAGGTGCATGTGGGGGACATTTTGGACCCAAACCATCACATCCTCCAGGTAACACACGGCAAGCTTGAAATGCAAAATCCACCTTTCCGTGCTCACCTGCTTATTTCGTCTGGAAGGAAATGAATCAGAACTGAGTTGAAATGCAGTCTGCGTTTCTGGTTGCTGGTTCTTTCTAGGCATCTCTGAAAACCCTCTCTCTATGACACTGTCTAAGGGGCGAACATATAAGAGGAGGTAAAGTGGGCATTTTGTTTGCCCCATTTATGGCAGTGCTGTTTCTAAGGGAACCATAGAAAATAACGAAGGAGCAGGTAGAGGGGCCACTTTCACACGATGAGCCAAGTGGGAGCAGCTGGGCTTGGCAGTTCCCTCCCACAACCTCTTCCAGCGGTTAAAATCTGGGGACAGTGAAGGCCACTCAGTCACTAAGTGCCTCCCAGGCCTCATCATCTTCATTCTAGGGCCCACACTCAGAACCTGTGGCCTCGTCTAGAGCTTATTCTTCTTAATCAAATCAATTCACTTCTACCCCTTGCCGTCTTTCCTACATACTCTACTGAATCCTCTGGAACTCCATCTACTTCAGAAGTCATGGGCCTCCAGATTCATTTATTTTTTATTTTTCATATATATTTAGTGTCAAATGATTTCGTGGATGGAAGCATATCAGACTTAAGTTACAGCTTGGCTTTATCAGTGAAGCTTTGGAACCATGGAGTGTCAGTTCAGACTATCTGTATGTGGTGACTTCAGGGAGGGCAGTTTGACTGTGACTTAGAGAGGGAGATCGGAGCTTGTGCCAATGAAAGCTGGGGCGGAGGGGGCTGATCGGGATGAAGCCCGCGTAAAAAGTCACCTTACCAAGCCACTCCACATCACTGTGAATGATCAAAATTTTGGTTTTCCATCCATAAACCATAAAAATCTCCCTGTGTGGGATGAAATAAGGGAGTGTCTGAAAACCACCCAGCCAGCGGCTCTTGGTGTGTAAATGAGCTCATCCACTCTTAGCACCCTTTGTCCACTATGAGCAGTAGTGAGAAAACCACCCTCCTCTGTACCCTTCTCCAGGGGAAGCCGCTCAGGCCAAGAGAGGAAGGAGGTACAACTCAGACAGCCTGGCTTCAAAACCCTGGACCTTTCTTGTTCTTCAGTATGTGTGTGATCTCAAGCACATTAACTCCTCGGAGCGTCTGTTTCGATCAAAGTAAGATGGAGGCAAATTAACACATTGTAGAGTAATTTATAGGGTCAACTGAGATACTATACGTGAAAAAGACCATCTGAGTGATGAAGCTGTCTGCATACTTAGGTACTTGCTTTAACTCCTCCATGTGAGAAATAGCCATGAAAGCAGAACTGTATAGCAGGTGCTAAGCCAGCCCGGGGATCCTCTGTTGGTTATGACCAGCATTAAGCATGGTGGTATCAGAGCAGGATAGCTCTCCTATCTCAGGGTGCTTTAGAGGAGAGAGGGGCCAGGAACTAGGGGCAAGGGATCGATTCTGAGAAAGTTTTAGCATCTTTAGCGACTGTGTAAAGGACAGGAATAGTTGGCCAAGAAGGATGGAGCTGTGAGGTGAGAACCTTCCAGAAGGAAAACAGCCTGCTTGTGAATACCCACTGCCCATGGAACAGTTCCCACCAGCAGGCCACACCGGCTAGCTTTTTGAGGTTTTGAAGCCACAAAGTGGCGAGAACTAACTATTTGGATTCACAAGCCCTTTCCTGGGTCTCCTGGCAGCTGTAATGCTCTCTCAGAACCTCTGTGCGCCACGTGGGGAGTCATCCTCACTCTTGGACCTCTTTGCATGGATTGGGGTGGGTGACCTCAGGGCATTTTCTCTTCCCTCCTCTTAAAACTGAGCCCTCACTCCATCCTGTGGGAGATGAGCTGATGAAGATCAAGTGAGACTCACTGGAAACATTGTCTGAAAATCGCATTTGTTTTGCTTTTGTTCCCAGGCCACAGATAAAATGAGCACCATGTTTAGCCTTTTAGTCACCCAGGGTTCCCTATCTTCTAAACACCTCCTCCCCAGCTCCATCCCTGGTAATCATGACAATGACTTCCTATAGAGGATGCACATGCCCTTTCTTATGGTAGCCTGTGAGTATGCATGCTACCTTATGTGGCAAAAAGAACCAGATGTGATCAACTTTGTCGACGTGATCTTGAGATGAGGATATTCTCTTGAATTATATGGGTGGTCTCAATGGAATTATACGGGTCTACAGAAGACAGTGGAGGTGCACCATCCAGGGTCTGAGAAGATATGGAGAGAAAAGGAGATGCAAGAGTGATGTGGACCCTGCGTCTGGAAATCCAATAGCCCCTGGAAGCCGGAAAAGGCAAGGGAACAGCCTCATCCCTAGAGCTCACAGAGGGAATCAGCCGTGATGACCCACTTTGGATTTTGGCCTGAAAAACCCCAAGCCCATCTGTGTGGTTTGAAATCACTGAATTTATACTGTTTCTCTAAAGCAGTGACAGTCACAAATAAAGCAGAGCTTTGGGTCCCTTTAATGGGCCGTTTATTAGGTGACCCCAAGACCCCACAGCTGTGCTTCTCACCCATCTATAGTGCCTGTTCCCCAGCCTTTCTGCCCTGCAGCCTTCCTGAAATTGACTCGTGCACTTGCGATCTGGACTACATGGCCCAAGGTTCCCCGGTATCTTGTTCGTACTTCCTCTCACGCCTTCCATCTCTGCATCCTTACAGTGTTATTCATCCTTCTGTTTTCTTTGGATTTCTGGAGTTGTCAGTCCATACTCACATGGTCACTTCCTAACTTTTCCTTCTACATGCAATCCGCAATAAGAATCTGCCTCCTCTCACCGCAGCTCCACACGCATTGATTCTTTGTGGTCACTGGTGAGTCCTGATTGCCAAATCCAGAGCCAGTTCCCATCTCAAGTCTCCTTTACTCCTCTGGATCCTGGTTCTCTTGAGTCATGTTTCTTTCCCCTTTAGAGACCATACCACAACCGTCCTGCTTTATTAAGGCTTCTACTTCCTTTGGTTTCTTATTCATTCGTTCAATAGTCTCTTAATCTAACCACTTTATGCACATATGTGCACGAGTGTTCATGTTCATGTATGTTCACATGCATGCGTGTGTTTAGACCAGAGGTCAACTTCAGGTGTTGTTCTTCAGGAGTGGTTGGCTCTCTTTGTTGAGACAGGGTCTCTCACAGGGACCTGGGGTTTGGCAATGGAACTAAGAAGACTGGCCAGCGAGCCCCGGGGCTTTTTGGTCTTTGCCTTCTCAGTGTTGGTATTGCGATACCTGGCTTTTCATACAGATGCCGGGGATTGAACTCAGGTCCTCATGCTTATTCAGCAAGCGCTTTACCTGCTGAACTATCTCTTCGGTTCCTATTAAACCCCTACTACTGCCCAGCATGAAGTCAGGGACTAATCGTGAATATGTCAACATGTCCTATGGTCTTTAAAGAGTTTAGAGTAAACTAGAAGAGAGAAACTAGCAATAATAATAAGCAGTAACTTATAACAATAATAATAATTATTATTTATAGTAATAACATACTATTGTTAGCATTATTGTCCCAAGGACAAAAGCGAAGCTACACACAGGCATCAGACAGCTCCCAGTCCTCTGCCGAGTCTCTGACCTTGCTCTTTAGTTTGTGATCCCTGTAGTAACAGCCTATGGCCTGTGCCTGATCTAATGAACAGAGATCTATGAGTGTACAACTGAGGTAAGGGCCAGCTTTCTGGTCTCTGTCCTGGGGCATCACGTGAAGGCTATACTTAGTGTTTAGTAACTACTAACCCTGCTCCTTTTCCTAGAGCCCCATTGTCCCTCTGTTCCCCGCAGCACAGACTATGTATTTTTAAGGCTCTAGCCTGGAAGCTACTCCCATGAGAGGACTTCATTGTACCATCTTCTCCTAAGGCAGAATCCATAACCCTCTGAGATCTCCATCAACTCCCTTCCCCTCACATTTCTCTATCTGAGAAATGGAAAGAGAGAGGGATATTATTTCATTCTCATAATTTGGTCTCTTGGACCAAGCTCCATGTAAGTTTTTTTTGTTGCTGTTTATTTATTTTCTATTACATTGCCTATAAATTCCTTTCAGCACTGAAACCACTGTGGTTTGCTAATTACAAGCATCCTAAATGTCAGTATGCTACTTGGCTATAAAGAATGACAACTGATTTGGTATCCAGAGAGTGACCTCTTGCTCCCCTGCTGGGCACATTTACTCATGAATCAACTCATGTGCAAATATTTCTCTTGGCCTTGCTTGTGAGAATATAGATTCTGAGAACTGTGAGCACACGTGAAACTGCACGGAAGTTACCCTGCAATGGTTGTAGATTCCTGCTGCTTGCTTTTTATCAGTGTAACTGTGATGGTCAATTTTGTGTTCATTTGATTGGATTGCAAGGTGCCCAGATGCTTGGTAAACATTTCAGGGTGTCTGTGAATATATTTTGGGTGAGAATAACATTTGAATGGGTAGATTGGGTAAAGGAGATTTCCCTTCGCTACGGACATGCACCAGTCACCCTGTTGAGGACTTAAGCAAAAGGAAGAGGGGAAGGAAGAGAGAATTCACACATCCTGTGTGATCTCTTGTGCTAGAGTATTGGTATTTGCCAACTTAGACCATCTGCCCTCCAGTTTCAAGCATTTTTAAAATACAAATTAGAACTGTGCCCCCTGGCATTTCGGAGTCCCTAGGACAGATGACAATCTTTGTGGCGGTGCAAACCAATATCACCCCCCCCACACACACACACCTCTTGTACAAACATATTAAAAACAGACAGATTCTTTTGCATATATATGTATGTGCAAGGAAACCTTAAGCATGTTAATCTTGCTCAGATTACCCAGAAGTCTCTCTAGCTGTGTGGGCCATCACACAGTGCATAGCATACACAGTGTTTATCAAGCAGATGCAATGCACTTTCTACCTCCACGTCTCTTTTCCTTGCTGCTGCGTGCAAAAGCCGGAGTAGATGGTACTGTTCTGTCTGCTCCAATTGAGACATCAAGGCCAGGAGTTCTGCCAGGTGTCTGTTGATGGGTTGCGGCTCCTTTTCATACACAGCAGGTAGCACCCTCAACAGCATGGCATTTCCTATTGAGGGAACAATAAAGGCAAGAGTGACATTATCAACCTCAGAGTCATAGAAATCACATCATTGTCAATGTAATAATCTTTGCACTTATGCAGTAACAGTCAACAGCCAAATGTTCTATTAAAATTAACAGATTGGCTTATTCTGTGAAAAATTAGTCACTAAAGCACAATTCCGATTGATTTCACAAGGGAGTATTTTACAATATGACCAGCATTATTATCTAATGAAATTTTTTCCCTGAGTAATGCTCCATGGGGATTAGAGGCACACTTGACAGTAACCAGACCACACCCCAAGGAGACAGTTCCGATAAAACATTCCTGATGAGAAGTAATACTTGGATGCTATTGAAATGAAAAGTGAGCAGTGTTAGGGGCATGAACCTAAGTGAAGCTGAACCCAAAAAATGCAGAAAGGAATGCGTTCGCATTCCTGAGGGCTGGGAGCCCTGGTGCAGACAATGGACATATGGAAACTATGCCTGATTTTTTTATGAAGAGTTTAAAAGGTAGCAATGCAAATTTAAACCCTCAATTTCTGCACTATTTCAAGGGGGAATTTGCACTCAGCTTGTCTGTCACACGTGATTTGCCTCAAAGGCGCGTGTGACAACCGGATTCAAAATGGCAAAACCTGAAGAAAAAAATATTTCATAAGCTGTAAGGGCTTCAGTGCAACGACACGTGGAGAACAGCTGCTTATCACTTTCTGTTATGAAGTCCCCCCTCAAAATGCTGTCAAGCACTTATTTAAGTGTCTCGGAGGATTTGGTTCCTAGAAGAACATTTTCTTGGTTCTATTTATAATTTTTTGTTGTGGCAGTAGTGCTGGGGTTGAATCTAATGCACGCCAGGCAAGCATTCTCCGAACGGCCACATTTACCCCAGCCCAGTTCGTGGTTTACTTATGTTAGGTTTATTCCCAGAAAATATACACAGAAAGAATCAAACAAGCAGAAACTACACATATACAAACCTTCAGTAAGTGGTGGGGATAGGCTAACACACAAAAGACACTTAATTATGAACGTTAAGGAAAGAGAGCTTGGGTTTCTACAATATCAGTATTTATATTCAGTTAAAATGGACAAAACTGTACTTGCATAAAAAAATTGAGAATTGATTTTTCATAGAAGTAGTTTCAAACATATCTTAGCAACTTGTCTACAGAGCAAGATTCTGGAAATGCTTTTAATTTTTTAAAGAATTTATAAGGGCCAAGGTTGATGGTACATGTCTGCAACTTCAGTACTTGGGAGACTGAGACAGGAGGATGACCACAAGTTTGAGCCCATTCTGGCCTATATAATGAGTCTGAGACAATATTGGGCTATATAGCAGGACCTCATCTCAAACTGAAACTAAAAGCTACAATATAAAGAAGTTTTTCCTGGGATAGAGAGATGGCTCAGCATTTAAGAGCACTGGCTACTCGAATCCCAGCACCCACATGGTAGCTCACAACCATTCATAACTCCAGTCACAGAGAACCCAACACCTTCTTCTGGCTCCGCGGGCATCCGGCATGCACTTGCAGACAAAACATCTGTATACATAAAATAATAAAATAATGTTTTAAAAATAAATTTTCCCATCACTATTTTGACACCAAATAATTTGACACCAATCAATTTATTTTTTTGATTTCTGTTTATTAATACTTATATAGCTTCCCTTAAATGCAGGAAATTCTAATTCAACACGTAACTGATGCAGAACTTATTAGGTCATAGAACTTAGCTGTCGGTGCACACTGGTCAGCTGATGGGAAAAGTTAGAATCTGGGACAGAAACTGTTGCATGATTTTTAGCACTGTCTCCAACAAAGGTTCTGGGTGCTTTGTGGGGGAAATCCCTAGATTAGTCATTTTCCACTGACTTCAGCTTCAATAAAATAAACACAAAAATAAGTGCAAAATAATTTATTTTCTGTTTAGTTAGAAACTGATAAAGAAATCTAGATGTAGAAATCCTGTAAAAAATCCACTCAGAAGTTTATGTATTCTTTTTAATACTAAGTATTTCAAGCCCTCGGGTAGGCATAAATAATAAAAGGAGCAATGACGTGCCCATCACCCAGCTTTACCAAACTTTACCTTGTGCCACAATGCTTCCTGACCACTTGCTTTTCCTCCTCAAAGGCAATCATCACCCTGAAGTTAATATTTCTCATTGTTGGGAATGTTTTTATACCTCACTTACATCTGTGCATCCACCAACATCTTACAGCGGTCTGCCTGCTTTATAATTTTACATGAACAGGTTCATTATCTACAGAACCCAGGGCAAACCGTTTTGCTCCATTCAACATTATGCTGGGTTCCAATTGACCTCATATCTTGATTCTTCCTACTGGCTCTTCTCCCCAGGGGCACTGATTTAACTTCTCTGTGGCTGAAAGACATCATTTTCTCCAGAAATCATCAGGAAAAGGCCTGAAATTACTCAGATTTGCTATCTTCCATTTTCCAAAGCCTGGCATGTATATCACGGTGCTGAAGGTGTAGGCAAGGCTGCAACGGTCCTTGAAGGATCTCCAGAACCATTTCTTTGGTTATTCTATCTTCTAGAGCAGTGGTTTCCTGCCATTCTAATGCTGAGACCCTTTAATACAGTTCCTCATGTTGCTAGGTGGGGAAAACTATACTGAAGGCTGGGAGAAAGAAGGCAGAGTCAGGAAGAAGCCATGTAGCTCCACCAGAGACAAATGCCGAAACTATACCTGGTAAGCCACAGCCTCGTGGCAATACACAGATTAATGGAAATGCGTTAATTTAAAATATGAGTTAGCCAAAACTACGCTTAAACTATTGGCCAAACAGTGTTGCAAATAATATGGTTTCTGTATGATTATTTTGGGGCTGAGCAGCCAAAAACAAACAAGCGACCTTCTACAACACACAACCATAAAATTAACTTTCATTGTTACTTCATAATTGTAATTTTGCTACCATTACGAATCATAATGTAAACATTTGTGTTTTCTGATTGTCTTAGGTAACTTCTGTGAAAGGATTGTTTGACCCCCCCAAAGGGGTCACGGCCCATAGGTTAAGAACTGTTCTAGAATCTAGTGTGTACCTGCTGGCTTGTGGACCCTCCCATCCTGTTCAAAGCTAGAAACATGGTGACTCTATGATCTCGCTTCTTTCTCTCATCATCCTTCTTCATGTGATTCTGTCATCCGCCTCCCTCTTTCACTAGCTTTTAAAATGTTTTCTTTATGATACATGTGCAGGTGATGACACAGACGTGTGTGCCTTGACATATGCTTGGAGGTTGGAGCACAACTTTCAAGACTTGATTCTGTCCCTCCACCGTGTGTTCCAAGAACTGAACCCGAGCCATCAGCCTTGCATAGCAGGAGATTTTACCCATTGGCCCGTCTCACTTGCACACTCTCTTTGACTTTTAGGAACCCCGTGATTGCAGAGCCAACCTCAACAACCTAGGGTTGTTTCCTTATTTTTCTGTAGCAACTTTCATTCCATCTGGAATGCAGTGATATAGCGCATGTTCACAGGTTACAAGGATTGCCACACGGACATCTTCCAGGGTCCATTTTTGTGCCTGGTACCAGGTTTGTAAGAGCTTACACTCCCATCAGCCTCGTGAGGGCATCTGTTGCCCACATCCTTGCTATGCTAGGCCTTCACGGACATTGGCTCTCCTTGCCTTTTGCTAATTTGATGGAGTGTGAGGTTACATCTCAGGTTTTGCTTTCAGTCTCATTTTCTGGATTGCTTGAGACACACACACAGTTTTGCAGCAGGTCATTTCTTGTCCTGCTATTTGGCCATTCACAGTTCTTATTTGTTTCCACTAAGACATTTATCTGTCTTTGGAATTCATTTTCTTTACCTTTGCCTAAATTGCCATTTTACCCATTCCTGCCTGATCTTTATAAAGAATTTTAATTCACCTTTTGAGAATTATGGAAATTACTAATAGTTCTTTAAAATAGCTTTTCCCTCAACAGACTTTTGCGTGTGTGGGTTTCTGTGGATGCATATTTCTGTAGGTACATGTTTGTGTGTAGATGCCTTGGAAGTCAATCTCTGGTGCAATTATAATCATCTAATACATTTTTAAAAAGGTTCACCTATTTTTATGTCTTTGTGTGTGCCGGCATAAGTTTATGTGTACCACATGTACTTGAGGAGGTCAAAGGACGTAGGATCCCCCGGAACTGGAATAGACGGCTGTGAGCTGACTGATGTGGGCCCTGGGAACTGAAGCCTGGTCGTTTGGCAGGTAAGGTAAGCATTTTTATCCAGCTGTTCCAGACCGATTTTTGAGCCAGGGTCTCTCATCGGCCTTAACTTGCCCAGTAGGCTTTAGCTGTCTGGCCAGGAAGCCCCAGGCACCCTCTCCCCGGCACTGGCATTAGGACTCTGCCTGCATCACCCCGCCAGGCTTTTGGATGTAGATTCTGGAAAACAAATTCAGATCCACATCCTTAAGAGAGAAGCACTTTACTGCCTGAGCTTTCTACACTGCCCTTTAAACAATATTTTATTGTCTCATATTGCCATTTCTTTCTCGTAGGCCTTAAGAATGGTTTCAAACATAACTTGTTTTTAGTTAATACTTCAAATAAGCGAAGCTCTTGAGCAGGGACTTAAATGCCTTTTGACTTTTTGTTGATTCTTATTGATGATGTCCTATTCCCTCAGATGTCTAGATATGTTTAGCTGTGAATTCATTTTTACGGTGGTGGTTGGTATATGCATGTGCATTCCAGATGCAGGAGGGCAAGCTCCTACTTACAAACTCTTAGGAATCTTGCGCTACTCAGTCAGGGAAAGCCATGCGGGGGCAGAAAGAGGAGTTTACCCACAGAAATCCAAAAGGCAGCCATCTGAGAGGACTGACTTGAGGGTCCCTTCACCTTCATGGTTGGTTGGGTTGGACGGCTGTGACTGATAACTACCGCCACCGTGGGACTGGGGAGTGATATCAGCTCAGGAGCCCACCCTCCGGGCTTTGTTCCTTCTTTATCTTTGGCCACTGCACATTGTTGCTTTTATCTGACTCATCTGAATACTTTGAGTTTTAAATCACTATTCTTATGACATCAACACCTATCTAGGTATTTAGCACAGGTAGAACTTCCAGTTCTCTCTCTCTCTCTCTCTCTCTCTCTCTCTCTCTCCCTCCATCTCTCTCTCTCTCTCTCCTCTCTCTCACTCTCTCTCTCTCTCTCTCTCTCATACACACACACACACACACACACACACACACACACACACACACCAGTCATCCTTAATTTAAATTTAAAACAGGATCTTTGCCTCTGAGTTTTATTGGACACTTCCACCCAATGCTAGATTATATATATATCATAGAACACCCAAGCTCGTGAAGTGACCATATCCTGGCTCCAGTTTCCCGTTTTATTAGAGGTTTACTTAGTTGTCCTGTGTTTGTTAGTTGCAACTCCAGAGGAGTAAAGACAAGGGAGCCAGGATGGATTTGATGCCTAGAGTCATAGAAGTTCTTAATGTGTCGGGTTATCTTGAAGTCACAGAATCATTTTCTATACCTCGGACTTGAGAAACTGTCCAAAAGGAAAAGTGAAAAAAGTTTTCTATAACTTAAGGGGTTGTGGAACAATCAAAGCTCACACAAAGTGCCAAAATGAACATTTGCCTCGCACCTCTGAGTTCCCCACCCCCCACAGTGCTACCAATTCAGGTTACAGCAGCTAAACTTCATGGGGCCCAGGGAAGTCCTGCTTCCCTCCCCCCTCCCCTAATTAATCTGCCTTCAGTGTGGACCTTTGTGGTTTAACATTGTGCAATCTCTTCGGCTCCCTTGCCCTCCCACCCTACCCCCTCCCCCAAATCCAGGGGAACTCCCTCGCGCTGTGCCACCAGCATTACTCATGCATCCCGGTTCAGGCTTTGGAGCCTTTATTAAGGGCTTTCTCCCCTGCCTCATTCTATCTCTCCCGGGCTCAAATTCGGCTCACTGAAAAACCTGGCTTCCTCCCCTAAGGCAGCTGCATAGTGAACTTCATCTCTCCCGCAATGCATCTCCCTGCGATTCTGCTTTGTGCTTTCTGGTCTGCAGTGTTGGCTGAGACCTCTGACGACTATGAGCTCATGTATGTGAATTTGGACAACGAAATAGACAATGGACTTCATCCCACCGAGGACCGTAAGTTCATTTAAACTTTCTCAGCTCACCCCAACTACACAACCCGCGTTTAGGGCGGGCGGGGGGGGGGAGTAAAATGACATACATATATATATACTTAGTAGCCAATGAAGCAAATTAAAAACGTGCTTTGTTTTGTGAAAGTGAGGACTACCTGAGAAAAGCCGGTGGTTTTAAATTATTTTGCAGCATATATAATGAGTTAGATCATATGAAATCGCTGTTCTTTAACTGTTTTTAGCTACATAAATGGCAATTCCCCAGAGTTAAACTTGTCCCGTTTTTTAAAAAAAAAAAAAAATGGTTGCCCTGTCATTTTTGAGTTAACACGCTCGCTCGCTGTTTTCAGAAGGAGGAGGTTTGCTGGGGTCAGGCTGAAACTTGGGGTGACTGAGGGTGCAACCCACCGGCTGAGGCAGGCTGGTAACGTTGTGTGTGTCCCGCGCTCTAGCCACGCCATGCGACTGCCGCCAAGAGCACTCGGAGTGGGACAAGCTGTTCATCATGCTGGAGGACTCGCAGATGCGGGAGGGCATGCTGCTGCAGGCCACCGACGACGTCCTCCGGGGCGAGTTGCAGCGGCTGCGGGCCGACCTGGGCCGGCTGGCGGGCGGCATGGCGAGGCCATGTGCTGCCGGGGGCCCTGCGGACGCCAGGCTGGCGCGGGCCCTGGAGCCGCTGCTGCAGGAGAGCCGCGATGCGAGTCGCAGGCTGGCACGCCTGGAGGATGCGGAGGCGCGGCGGCCCCAAGCGGCAGTGCCTGGCCTGGGCGCGGTGTTGGAGGAACTGCAGCGGACGCGTGCTGATCTGAGCGCGGTGCAGAGCTGGGTCGCCCGCCGCTGGCTGCCAGCAGGTAAGCGCCGAGCACAGAACCCACAGTCGGCTTCGTCCCTAGAGTCCACGGCATTTAATCACATCAGGCACTCTTTAGTGGGGGCCCTCAAATTCAGAGCCCCGGAATTTTTCATATGCACGCTCACAGAGCTCAGACACACCACACAAGACAGACATATTGCCTCTAAAAAGTATTTCTCAGCCCGAGGAAACAAAAGAAAGCGGGGATTTAACCATCAATCTGGAAGTAGACATCAGAGGTCCCTGATACCGGATCCGACCAGATATTAGAGGAGCTCCGTTGGCAGGTGTTTAACTGTGGCCTCCGTTAGGGATTTCCACGTCTTCTAATTTTATCCGGTCGCTCTCTTTAGGCGAGCTCTGATTTCCCACACTATTTCAGGGCCAGGGCTTACTTCAGCGACTTTCCCAGCCTCTCTAAACCGACTCCTCCCCCTCTGCTTCTTCTTAGCTGACTTGAGCCTAATTGGGTCTCCTGCAGAGTCAGCAGAATTCCGCCAGGGTTTCCTCAGCCCAGTTAGTTGCACAGTGAAGGTCAAGGGGTGTGGGCTTTGGAATAAGTCCTGTAAAGTCAGGAACAGGACTCAGGGATTGTAGATGGCCACTCCATCTAGACCCCAGGGTCACACAAGAACCCGACTGTACAGACTATGCAACTTGTCAAAGCCCACACTCCATAAAATCCCCAATTGTGTAGGGCCCCCAACATCACACCTTTAAAGTTAAAGAAACAGAACATTGGCGCCAGTACGCTTCTGAAGTCAAATTTCTGACGAAGCAGTGATGTATTGTGACTTATTCTAGAAAATTAGTGTCTTAGGTAGAAAAATATCCCTTGTGCTTCTCATGAGTCTCAGAAACAATGCCACCCTACCCTGTATTTCCAAGGAAACAAAGCTTATTGAATGAGGTGGGAGGAAGGACAATCTAGGGCACGGTCCATTCCTCTGCAGAACAGCCAGTCCTTCCTAAATATTTGAGGACTGTTTGTCAGTATGGATGCTTATGGCCTTAAACCTAAGTAGGTCTTCGGAGAAAAAGCATAAAGTCAAAATCTGAAGTAAACCTTGAATGTGGTAATTCTTCGACAGTTTTAAACACATGGATGTTTGTTTTGCAAATTGGGTAAAGTCATGTATATATAATGTATCCCTCCACCACACCAGAAAGAATTACTCTAATTTGTATCCTCACCTATGCCAGAAGAGGGGTGTATACATTTCCCAATTCCAAACTGTTGATGTCTATTATACCCAATAACACTTTCACACACAGGCTTTGATTTGCCCTCCCTTGCTGTTCTGCCAACTTGGCTCTCAGAGGGTTCCTAATCATGCTGTGGTCTGCCTCCTAAGAACCTGGTTTTCATTTCGCTTGGTCTTTGATAATATAATTACAAAGTCTTATTAGCTAAAAGCCATTTCATGAGAGAGTTTCTGACATTTCAAAGGGGTCCCAAGAGACTCAATCACTGTTTCATAAAAGAGTTCCACAAAATCTGCCTACATATTACTCTGCAGCATGAACCCAAGTAGCTGCCGCAGCCTACAGGGATGCTGGGTCTCCCAGACATAGTCATGGGTAGGCATGGAATGCAATCCTCACTTCCTGACCTTATTTAAACAGGAAGGCAGATAATTAGATTGTAGCGGGTGCCTTCTTGAACAGTACTTTACTTAAACTTACAGAGGCCAGGGGATTTCAAATGCACATAGATGGTAATCTTTGGTTTCTACAACCATTATTTGATTTCATTGTTGTAGCTAGAGCGATAATTTCACCTTGAAAATGCCTCATTTAAAATTCTTTTCCATGGATGCTTAGAATGTTCATCTGATGCTATTAATTGGGGGGCATTGCTATTGTTTTTTTTTGCTCTTATGCAATTTTCCTACATTTCAATATTTTCTTTGACTTTTACTAAAAGATATGGTCTATGTTTGTTTAGTGTTTTCCGGACAGAGTCTAGCTCAGAGCCACTTGTAGGAATTTGCTGCACTTTACAGGATGTTTGATGTCCACAAGTTCTGTTGATTCAGAAGTTAGTGTTTAAGTGCTTGTGGGGTTGACTAGCCATCTCACACCACGTCCTTTGGGTTATTATAGCATGAAAGTCCAGCCTACTGTAGTGTTTTCAGATATAGCATGGAGCTGAGCTCATCTGGTCAAGGCTTTAGACTTCCCCAGGTCTTCACTTCCACATCGTAGCCGCCCATGTGGCCTTGAGATCATCAGAGGTGAGAGCAGATGTGTCCTCATCCTATGTTGAAATGTCCCTGTCTTCTGGATGTTCTCAGCAGATACACAATCTATAACAAAATCTTTTGGAAGAATCCCACCTTTCAAAAGGGTTTTCTATAGTAGTGTAACTAAGTTTTAAAGAAAATCCTTGGCCCGCCCGGATTTGAGTGCTGTGTACTTTTAACTTACAGACTTGAAGAAGAGAGCCCCGCCCCACACACTTTAAATATAGACAACGCTAAAGCCTGGTGAGATTATAGGCTTCATAAAAGGCTGCATCATACCTATTAGCAGTAAATTACTCTGAATCCAGGGCTTCTAGTAACAGACAATAGAATGTGTTGGCCTCTGTAAATAGATTAGCCAAAGTAAAACCTGAGTTTAAAAATGTATCAGCTCTAGAAACATAGGTAAGTTACTTCTTGCCTCAGTTGTATCCCTATAAAGCGGGAATAGAGGGATTTTAAAAGCAAGTAAAAGGATGCGTTAAGATGATGAAGAAATTGATTAGAACACCGTCTGAGACATAATGAGCACCTGATAAACATTCGTCATCCTTGTATGCTGTGCCTCTGGTCAAAGCGCTTTGCAAGTCGGCTGTGGTGATGTGCACCAGTGAACTCAGTCCCTTCGAGGTGGAGACAGGAGAATCAGAAGTTCAAAATTATTGCTAGCTATCTGCCCACCTTGAGGTCAGTTTAGGCTACTTAAAGCCTTATTTGAAAAAGCCAGTAATAATAGCAGTAAAAGAACAGAGCAGTTTTCTATAAACTCTGCAAAGCTACCAATATCCAAGATCACGTGGTACATAAACATGTACTCCCTGGTGACATTGCTATTCTAAAAAACATGCTAATAACGACTGCTTAGAATGAGCTATGTCCTTTAAGTTTCGTAGGTTTATTGTTTTAGGGTCACAGCAAAAATAAGGAGGAAATGGGGTGGATTTTAAATCCCCATAGATAATAAAATCTTCTGATGCTAACTCATTGTGATTTGACATTTTAATAAAAAATCAGTAAAACAGAAGTGGATTGGAAGGGAATGGTTATTCACCATGGTTTTTGGTATTTGTGGGTTGAGTTGGCGCTTCCCTTCTGTTTGCAAACTTTTTTATAGGGTTGTTTCATTGAACAAGCCAAGTAACTCTTCCTCACTTTTATCTTCCTTGCTCCGTAGAGATCAAACTGGAGGCCCCGCAAGCCATAACATACTACTGTATATAGTAATATAGAATAGCTAACATGCTCATGTCAGCATAACCGAATACCAAAATAACCGAATGACTCAGAACTTTTTTTCTCGTGTTCTTTCTTGCTATTCCAGGTTGTGAAACAGCGATTTTATTCCCAATGCGGTCCAAGAAGATTTTTGGAAGCGTGCATCCTGTGAGACCAATGAAGCTTGAATCCTTTAGCGCTTGCATCTGGGTCAAAGCCACAGACGTATTAAACAAAACCATCCTGTTTTCTTATGGCACAAAGTGGAGCCCTTATGAGATCCAGTTGTACCTCAGCTCCCAGTCCCTGGTGTTTGTGGTGGGGGGGACGGAGAATAAGCTGGCTACAGACACCGTAGTTTTCCCGGGGAGGTGGACCCACCTCTGTGGCACCTGGAGTTCAGAGCAGGGGAGCATGTCTTTATGGGTAAACGGGGAGCTAGTGGCCACCGCTGCGGAGATGGCCACGAGTCACCCTGTTCCCGAGGGTGGAATCCTACAGATTGGCCAGGAAAAGAATGGTTGCTGTGTAGGTGGGGGCTTTGATGAAACATTAGCATTTTCTGGAAGAATCACAGGCTTCAATATCTGGGATCGCATTCTCAGTGAGGAGGAGATACGGGAGAGTGGAGGAGCCGAGTCTTGCCACATCAGGGGAAACGTCGTGGGGTGGGGAGTTACCGAAATTCAGCCACACGGAGGAGCTCAGTATGTTTCCTAAGTGTTGTGAAACTCTACTTGAAGCCAAAGGAGACTCACACTTTAAATGTAGGCTGCTCGGGAAAGCTAAAAGCTCCAGTGCGTATTAAGAACACTTGAGACTAATGAAGGAGAGACTTGAGATTGTCTTTATTTATCTTGGCAAAATACTGAGTAAACAGTTGAAGGAGAAGGCTTGGGGACATTGTTACTAAGCCTTCTGCTTGTGGTGCCTTCAGATTAATGTCTGCCTCTGTCAGAGATATCCTCAGATCACTGAGCAGGACTGGACTCTGAACAGAAGGACAATTGTGTTCCTTTTCTTTGGCTAATTTTGTTTTGGCCAGAGACATTTTTATGCTGGAACAAAACAAGCTCTGTTGCCCATTGCTCATTCCTTATGGCATACCCTGTGACAAGAGGGAGGGCGAGAAGAACGTATTTATACCACAAAGTGACTTATTAACAAACATAAATGTAGCCTACGTGTTAGCATCCAGTGTTCCATTTGGGTGAGACAGTTGTGTAACTTATATTGTGAAATGGGTTTGTATTAATTTTATTTTTGTAAAACTCTACTGTAAATAAAATATTTTATAAAGCTATCCTGTGTCACCCTCTAATTGAAGTTTAAGAGCTGCTTTGAAGCAAATCCACGTTTTTTTCCTATTTTTCATCTAGAGTAGACAAGTCGTTTTCAGAGACTGCTATGAAAACAGCAATCTTTAACATTGCTTAGAAGCGAACTCTACTGCTGCTGTAAGCTTTGCTGTCCCACAGATTATAAGAAATGCTAAATGCGTTTATATAAATGTCATCTATCCATTTTAGTTTTTTCAGCTAAGGAACTGAGAAAGAAATGATTTAATGAATCCATGAGCTTGTGCAATTTTCTACCCTGTTGCAACACAAACATACAACCGTGTATTATCTGACTTCTCCAGGTAGAACATGACCCAGATACGTGACAGCTAGGTGCACGCATCAGCTCTTGACATTGCCACAGAGAGCTGTCATTACCAAGTTCATAGTGAAGAGTTGAACAATCAAGTGATCAGAAAAAAATGGAAAAGTGAAAGTGTTCATAATGATTTAAGTAAGTTGGAATTTTGTGCATGCGTGGATCTGCTGGGGTGTGTGTGGCCTAGGGGCCACCTGTGGGACACACATGGTACAACTAACAAAGAGCCATGAATCTGGAAAAGCAGCAAGGCCTATTCACCTTCTTCCTTACAAGGGAAAGGCCAGCGAACCCTTCATTTTCAGGAGTCCTGGTAAGACCCCCATCAAGCCATCTCCTCTTGAGGATTCTATTTAAGGACTTCTAGAACCTTGTAAAACTGTCACAGAAATACCATGGAATCATAGTAAGCATGTATGCTAAAGAGACAAAGAGCTATTGGACATTCCTGCTCCTGAGGTGTGGCGAGCCGGGCCAGGGATGGATAAATCTGTAGCTCTCTAGCTGAGTTTCCTTACACATTTGCCTTGGTCTTCTCCGTAAAAGAAAGGGACACAGACTCAGGGTCTTTTAGAAACAGCTCCATGAATCTAACAGGCTTGAAGGAGGTTCATGGAGTCACGCTTCATCCAGGTCTTAAAATCTATAAAGTTAGGCCTATGAGCCTGTGAAGTGAAACGTAGGCCAGTCTTCCAGTCTCGAGAATTATACAACTCAACATTTCTGATACACTGGCCCCATACTAAGTCCCTATCTTGCTAGACTGAATTCTCATCTGGAAGCAATACTAGACCCAACCTTGGAGAGGTAGGCACGTGCCTGCACAAATTAAATCTCTTCAAACACCTCAGAAGATATATGGGCCAAGATAAGTACAAACTCATATGCTGACAATATTAACTGGTCATTCTAATAAGCATTTATATGTGATTAGCATAGTGACATTTTGTGTATGTGAACAAAGCAAGTTGATGTTTTCCTTGTCTAGTATAGCAAAAATTGGCTTTTATGTATTAATTATCTTATATCAAGAACATTTGATTAGTATGTATGTATCATGGGATGTCAATGCTGACCAAATCAGCTGTGATTGAGGGCAATGAAGAAACAAACAGAAGAGAACAAAGATGTCATGGGGTTATAAATGGAGACATTTCATCTGCTAAGCCAGCGAGACTGGGTGGATATTAATACAAGAATTTTTGATTGTTCTCTTATCTCAACTTTTACTCTTTTCTGAAGTAACAGTACTCCAGGGTTAGTGGTATATACAGCAACTAAGACAGCAGTGTTTCTCAGCATTAATTTCCCAAGTTCTGTTTGGTGATGAACTACTTCCTGTACACAATCTATGTGATTTATCTATCTAGTTTTTGTCTGTTTCAAATGTGGTAATAACGGCTAGAATTCCAGCAACTATATTACAGCATGAGATTTAGAGCAATCATATAAAAGAAGCTGAGGTTTCTGGGGATTGTGAAGCCAACTCTGGACTGCTTTCCCCTTGATTTCTTTGACACCAGAGAAAAATATGTCAATCTTTTAAAATCCATTATTAATTATCACAGTCTAATCCAGATCCAGTAATTGGGAAAAGCAAACTTAAAAAGACAATGCAGTTTATTTTCTTCAAAATTCTTAGTGTGCAGATGAATTTTGTTTTCTTTTTTACAAATTCTCAGGACACTAAAAACCTAACTATCAATACTTAAAGAATTCTAGATTGTAAGGGCATCAGCAAAAAGAAACAAACAATTTGTAGAACTGAGACCCAATATCCCCAAAGAAATACTAGCTTGCTGGCATGGTTCAGCACCATGGCACATGGTTCTATCCATGATGTTGTTATTGAGAGTGTTGTCACGTGACAGTGTAGCATAATAATTGTACAAGATGGTTCAGATATTAGGATGAAAACACATGTGGTGCTAATATATAATATATAATACCATCTATGTGGTTATTATTATTACTGATAAAGTAGGGTGACTAAGTTTCCTGGACCTGTTCTGGCTTTTTCAAAGTTGCCATGTCCCTGGGACAGTTGGTCATTCTAGTGTGTATTTATGTATGATTAGTAGGGTGACATTTTGTGTACATGAACAAAGCACAGTTGATGTTTTCCTTGCCTATTACAGTAACAATTAACCTTTAAGCATTAACAACTTTATATTTAGAACATTTAATTTTCAAGTATCTATTATAGGATGTCAGAGCTTGGGTTTAGAGTTTGGCACTTAGTTGACTTCACATTAGTGGGAACAAGATCGATAAACAGTAAGATCTTGTGACTGACTTTTATTTAACTTCTTCTCTATTCACATATTAGGAAGCTCTTTATTTGAAACATATACCAGGATCAAATATTTCCAGAATATTTGAATGTCTCTTATCCAGTTAAGAAGCAGAATTCCTAAATGTAAATGCCTTGGTTAAAGCAATTGTGCATATTGATTTATATTATTCTTGGGCTTTATAAATTTGAAGGTATCAGATTATTGATCCTTGCAGCTTGATCAATCTGAAGTGCAGAAGAAAGCTTGCAAGGGCTTCAGGCCAGAAATCCAGTGTTTAAACCTTGGCACCACCAAGTACTCACTTACTAATTAGGAGACACACTCAACTAATCTCCACACATCTCAAATTATATAAACAAAACAAAATCCCTAAGCAGATATCATACATAAAAGTGTCTTCTGCCTCATCAAATCTCTTTTGAAATAAGATATGTCTTAAGATATTTCCCATGTTATTCCCATGTGCTAAAACATAAATAAGCAATGGAACAACACTAACAAAGAGTCTCCTCCACATTGTGGCTGGTATTTCAAAATCAGCATGCAGACATCCAGGCTGTGCAGGTTTCCTTTACCCCACAGCAACACCTGCCGGTGAAACAAGGAAGGTACAAACGCACTGGCACCAACCCCGACAGCCACCGGGAAGTCCTTTTCTCTCCCGAGACGTCTCTGTTTCTCAAACCATGATTGGATGGATTTTTTTTTAACATGTTATATCTAATCTTTTACTACTCCTGTCAACACTCAGGTTGAATATTTGTAATAGGACTTCAATTTAGAGGATGAGATCTTACTTCTTCCATCGTGAAAATCAGTCTGCTTGGGATCATGTAAAATTAGTAATATCTTATTCAGACAAAGGATGTCTATAAAACTCATAAGGAAACACTGAATACCCTTCCTTGGATTAGAAACTAAGACAAGAATAATTGTGCAAGGTGACTTGGGTCCCTAGGATGAAAATGTGCGTGCAACAAGCATATAGTATGTCTGTGGTTAACCTTGCTACTTGTGAGAAGTAGGGCTAGCAACTTTCCCTTAATAGTGTATGGGATAGTAAACTTAGAACCTTTTCTTTAGCAAAATGATGTCATGGGTTTTGCATGTGTGAGCGGTGTGTGTGTGTGTGTGTGTATGTGTATGCATATGTGTGTGTGCAGGTGCTTGCGTCTATGTGCATGCATAGAGGCTAGAGAAAGGCATTGGGTATTCTCTTTTATCATCCTCTGCCTTTCTCCTTTGATAAGGGTTGTCTCTGTGTGAACATGAAGCTTGCATTTATTAATTTATCCTGCTAGGCTGGCAGCCGTCGAGCCTCAGAGACTCTTTCTCCTCTCTCTGCTCCACACACTGCTGAGGTTACAGGTGAGTAAAGACCATGGTTTGCTTGTTATATGTGAGCTGGGATCCAAAATCAGGTCCTTGTGGTTATACAGCAATTGTGCTCTCTCCCTCCCTCCCTCCCTCCCTTCCTCCCTCCCTCCCTCCCTTCCTCTCTCCCTCCCTTTCTTTCCTCCCCCCCATCTAATTAGTAATGCTCTTATTCTAACAAAGGGCGGCTACAAAATGAACCTAGACTAAATTATAAGAAAAACAATTGATACAAGGTCCTTGGATTAAAAATGAAGACAAGTGTGTCACAGGAAGGTGAATTTACTTTCTGTCTAAATTGCACCATGTGTAATTTTAGATTACATAACTTCAGAATCTTGTTCTGAATAATCCTCCAGACTTGTTCTGTGCCATGAAAGTGGACCATGCTGCTTGTCCAGGATCAGAAGACAGAGGCACACCTGGTGCTCAGAGCAGTGTGAGTTACCTTATCTTTCGCCCATGAAGCGGACGATGTATTCTAGAAGGCCTATAAAACGAGTGTCTTCAACTTCACGTGGTTATTTGTGGGTCCCAGAGGAAGCCCTTTGCAAATATTGACTTGTAACTCTGTCACACTGCGCCTGTCCCCGCTATGAAATCTGCATGTGATGTTGTCCTTTCCTCTCCATCTCCGAACCAGAGGTAAGGACGGAAATAGCCGTCTCCGTCCACAGACCTTTTATACCCGTCCCCTTGCACAAATCACAAGATGACCTCAAATGATTTGAAACTTAAGTAGAAAATCTTTGAGAAAATAGTGTTGCCTCAGCAAGAGTCCAGATTTCTTTCTGACTTGCTGGCAACAGCCTGGAAAAGGCTGTCCAGCTAATTATGATAAATTTACCTCATTTCTTTCCCTATGTGACACAAAAATCCAAACCACTAAATGCTGAGCTGTCTCAGAAAAATGGAGAGAGAAAGTTGACTCCCCATGTATTATGGCAGTGATTTTATGTGCCACACGTGGCCGACAAAGCTTAATTAGATAAAACCCCTACAGCCCACACAGCACTCAGCACACTGGTCACTGTGACTCTTCTTCCTGTCACCGGTGTCATACTCCCCATCTCTAATTGAGCATCTACAATGTACCAGGTTCATATTAAAATATTGGATGCAGAACCATATCCATTCACAGAGGTTTATAATCCCTAGAGAGATGCCCAGCCATTAAAAGAGAGATAGAAGTCGATAGACAGACAGACAGATAGTTTCACTAACGTAAAGAACCAGACTTTCACACTTTACATTTAGGTCTTTATTCTGCCTGAAATTAATCTCTGTGTGCTTTGATACAGGCAATTATTTTGGCAACATTCACTAAATATTCAACTCTCCTCTATTGCAGAGACTTCCCACCATGCTCTCGATTTCCATGTTGCCTAGGTTTGTTCTTGCCCTCTCAATTCTGCTGCAGGACCATTTTTCTCTTTTGACAGCACTATAGGCAGCAGTAATTACTATGATGTCATGGTCATGTTCTTCTGCAGAATTGCTTTATCTGACTTGTAAAATTTAAGACCAGACTGTCATCTTTCACCAAACTTTCCAATGGTATTTTGTTAAAATTTCACTAAATTTATTGAAAATCGTGTTTTTGCTGCACCAATGTCTCCCGCCTGTAAAGATGGTATAGTGCCCCCCGTGTCTATGCTTTATTTGACTACTTTCAAAGAGATCTGTATTTTATTCTCAAAAGTTTTATATATATGTAATTTCCTATATGTTGTGCATAAATAATATTATATATAATATTTTTCATTCACTTATGACTATATAATGATATTATAATTTATTTTGGGGTCTAGGCTACGCTTTTCAGTGCCATGGTAAATAGAAAGGATACAAAGTCTCTTTGTCTCTTTCCTGAGCTTAAAGGCATGCTTCTACTCATTCACAATCAGATACATAAATATCCTCCTAATCAAATTAAGTAAATTCCCAAAATTTTCTAGTTTGTTTTGTTTTTAATCTTATAAGACACTTACACTGATAGCATGATACCCTCCCCGCTCAGTTTTTACTATGGGGTAATTCAAATAGGAAACTACTTTGTATTCCTGGAATAAATCCAACTGGGTCATTATGCATTTTATAAAATGGGATGGCAACAGTTCCTCCCTCATAAAATACACAGAGGAACATGTATGTGAGTCAACAGGTAAGAACCTGAGATCAGGTCTGCACTCAGTAAATGCTATGCAGTTTCCCTTAAATATCGCTACAGTCATTTTCCTAAGATGTTTACAGTGTGTTTATGTATGATGTGTACATCTATGTCCATGACTAAGATGAATGTGTGTTTTCATTTCTGATAATGCCTTTGTCTGGTGTTGGTTTGTGGATATATTAGAGTTGGAGAATTAGATGAGACATATACATTCTTTTCAATTTTCTGAAAAATTAAGGTAAGATTCTAATGATCTATTCTTTGTAATATTTGTTAAAAATTTCCAACAAAGCTAAATGGGACAGGGTTTTTCTGGTGGTTGACTTTTAAAGACAATAGTGTGACTGATTTGTCAGTATTCGAGTTTGCTTGTTCTATACCCAATCAGTGAAAACTCTCTACTTTTAATTCTTCCAAAAGAGAACCTTTTTATAATTTTCCTTCATTTCAAGAATTTGTAGAATACAAAACAGATAAGTGGAATCTAAACAGCCTGAATAAAATTAATTTCGCATTTAAATTTAATTAAATATTACATATCTACCCAGTAATAAGGAAAAACTGTAAAACTTGGCTTAGAATTATTCAAACATTTTCCTTTAGGGGTAAATATACAATCCCATCTCGTATAGTTTCTCAGAGTTAAATTATAAACATATAGGAGGAATTTGATTTGCAATATATAATACAATTTTGAAAAATAGGATTAATGGACTATGATGAGGCAAATCTAAGGCCTTGGACCTCATAGGGTAATCTGAATTGGTACTTTGAAGAAAGAGTGACACTGTCCAAGAAATTCATAGTTGACAACGTCCTGCAGAAGAACTGCAGACACATTGAGATGCAATAAACATATTTTATAAGTCTTGGCCTAGAAAAGCATTGCGCTGAATCACATGGTGGGGGGAGAGTAAATAGTTAAAAATGTAAGTACTATGTGAAGCTGGAAAGACTGACTTAAAACCCAGAACACAGCAGAAATTTCTGAATATACAAAAATAACTTGCATGCATGTGTGCATGTGTGTGTGTGTTTAACAAAGAAAAACTTTGAAGATGCAGCAGAAGATGAGATCACTAGGCATAAAGACGTCGCTGTGTGACTGGCTGAGTAAAAGAAACAACTCTATTTTAAGACTGCATTAAGCTTTTAAGCAGGGAGAGACATCCACTTAGTCTGTACAGAGACAGTTTAGACCATTACACTCAGCCATGAGCCATACACCATTCAGTGCTGACAGGAGAACCAGGGAGAGCTCAAGAGGGCAGGCCACATGGAAGGGACCAGGGTGCATCTTGCAAAATGACTCAGAATTAAGTCATCTTTGGCTGAGTGTGTGAACTAGAAGGGAAACCACTTGTTATGACTGGAGAAGAAAACAAGGGTACAAACATGAGGAGCCATGAGAAACGATGCTCCATCTTTGAAAGCTCATCACACCGAAGAGGCCCAAGAGGAAGGCTTTAACCAAAAGTGGAAGGATCTAATTCACCAAAAGAACCAAATAGGCCCACAAGATGTAAGTTTTCACCAGAAACAGTGCATCTATCTCCTGGCACTAAAATACTCAAATAGAGGCAGGCTGTCGTAATTGTTACCATCACCATCTTAGCTAATATTTACTGAGGAGGTCAAACTAGGCTGTGGTGTTATGCCATTGTTTGGACCTCTCAATTTACACAGTAAGAAAGCAGGTGCTCAGAAAAATACAAGTACAACCAGTATTCAGCGGAGCTGGGATTCAGGGTAAAATGGCTAGCGTTTAATTCTAGTTAGCTGTTTGTGTGTAAAATGACAGGGTGGGCATTTGTGGCTTCCACAAAGCCCCTGTTCATTCACACTGCAGATTTTCTGAGACCCAGTCCTTCCTAACTTCACACTCACGCGGTTCTGCGGCAGTCCATTGCCACCTCCTTTTCTGAGGTAGCTCAGGGTCTCAGCAGACAGCTGATACACAGCATCTCCCTGCAAGGATGACGTGTCAGTTCAGAAACAGTCAGGTTGCCAGAGTTGGATTGAAAACAGAAAATCAGATTGGATATGGACTTTGTGTAATTGGTATTCACAATGATGTGAGCCAGACAGTATGCAGGCCCATGCTGTGGGACATAAAAGCAAAGCAATACAGCAGAAGGATGCTTAGCTACAGATTTCAGGGCCACCTCTGAGGCCCACGTCAAGTCAATGGGAAGTCTGATCCACCCATGGACCATTCATGTGTTAACAAGGAGTTGTTCCTCTTCTTCTCACTCCTCCTCTTTCTTTCCCTCTTCCTCTTTCTCCCCTTCCTCCTTTTTCTTTTTTCCTCTTCTTCCTTTCTCTTCTTTTCATCCTCCTTCTTTTCTTCCTTGCCCTTTCCCTGTTTCTCCTCCCCTCTTCTTCTCCTTTTCCTTTATCCTCCTCTTCTCTTCTTCTTCTTTCTCCTCCTCCTTTTCTTTCTCCTCTCTATCAAGTCATTTATACCAAGGTTTTTGTTACTTGAAGTGTTACTGCCCAGTAAAATGGAATAATAGGATTTCTGCTTTGCAGTTCTCGCGAGTAATGCTGATCTAATTCATACAAATGGATTAATTCAATGTTTGACATAAAAATTGTCTGACTTTATTATTATAATGTTATTGTAAGTATTGCCATTGAACAGGTGACCATTAACCTTTCTGTAAGAGTAGAAGTCCAGGAGAATGACGATCAGGATACTTCAGATCAAAGAAGACAGTCACGGATCAAAGACAACAGTCTAAAGATCAGGATACTTCAGATCAAAGAAGACAGTCACGGATCAAAGACAACAGTCTAAAGATCAGGATACTTCAGATCAAAGAAGACAGTCACGGATCAAAGACAACAATCTGACGTTGAGAAGAAACTACATGTAATGAAGAAAGACCCCCAAGGAGTTCACTAAAGCTGCTCACTGGGAGCATCAAATGAAGACTTGCAGAGCAAAGAACTCACTACTCAAAATCCTTTCTGCTCTGCAACTCACATGAGCTGTGGATGGGGCTTTATAGTCATGACAGTCCTCTGAATCAAAACCCTCAATATGCAGACGCAGCCATTCGTAGGTCAAGTTACTCTCCAGTCTACAGCAATTTTCAGGGTGCCAGATCAAATAAACCAAATCATTTGTTTATTTCAAATGCTTGCAGTGATTGTAGAGTTGATTTTGTGTTTCAAAGATCTCTTTGTCATTGAAATAACATTTTAAAAGCCTCAAAATTATGAGCTAAACTCCTGGCAGCCTTAAAGAGAGGATTCATTCTTTTATATAAATCTATTGCTCACAAGTCCACTTCCCATAGTTTTAAAATGCTTGGTGTGTTCGTAATTTTTATGAATTTTTTTTCAAAAAATGTTTTCAAAGTGGTAAAAATAAAAGATTGATTGCATCTCTGGACTTGCATCAAAGTCAATTATATGTGAAGTAAAATTAGCTATTTGATCCTGTGGCCAAAGGAAATGAGGAACAAAATGACTAACATTACTAGTGGCGAATCTTTACAGAGAAGCCCAGGCTGAATGACACACCTACCTGTCCCGGGTGGTCAGACATATCTGGGCATCTGGCAGACTGTGGGCTAGACTGGCTGGGAGTCTCCTTAGGACTATCTGACACTTGAGCTTGAGGTGGGGACAAAACCTTTGTCCTTGACAGGCTGTAGACATTCTAAGAATGGGGTGCAAGAGGGGTGGGGTGAGGGGGTGAGGTGTGTGAGAAGATGGCATGGGCCAGAGGGTATGCAGAGGGGGACAGTTGGTTTCTGATTTCAGGAAAGAAAAGAGAAAGCTTTGGTTTTTTAAAAATATTATTATTTTATTTTTTCAGCAATGGGGATTGAACCTCTTGCCTTGCTCATCTGGGCGAGAGGTCTACAGCTGAGCCAAACATTCGGGAAGAGTGTACTCCCTCTCTTATTGCAAACACAGAAGAACAACGTATGGTACCTGAAATAAGCAGCCTACTTTGGGCCTGTCTACCAAGATGTAACCAAGGCATAACACCAGGGAAAAAGATTGCTGTTCTACTGCCAGAGGCTGCCACATGGAACTCTCGGTTCCTGAAGCATCAGGGGGGAGGCACATGAGGGCAGAGACCACCATACTGACAGGGTGTCACAGAGCCTCTGTGTGGACCATGCTGGGAGCAGAGTTGTGAGAAGAATGTGCTAAGCTGGGAAGCCGGGTCAGAAGGACATAGACCGTGGGCTGACCTGGGGATGCTGGGCACAGAGCACATTCGGGACATCCTCAGAGACTTCAAGAAACCCTCGGACTAGGAGTAAAGGAGCACTCTGCAAGAAGTTGAGTCTGTGGGGTCTGAAGAAACAATCTATGGGCAATAATGCCTGTGGACCTCACACGTTTTTATCAATGAGAACTGGGAATATCTGGACACATATCAAGGCATTTGATATAGTGTCCTCTGACCTGAAATACTTTTTTTTTAAAAAAAAAATAAAAAGTAAAACAAGGTTTCAGACAGATAGGAACCCACCCTCCACTCCTGCACTGAAAAAAGGACATATGTGTGGACAAGTTTGAGTTCTTTGATTCAAATAATATAAGAATAAAGATGTCCTTATTTATTTATTTATTTGTCTATTTATTTATTTATTTATTTATTCATTTTGGTGGTATTTAATGCACTTGTAAATTAGTTTCAAGTCACATTTGAGTCAGAGAAGTCACCACATGTCTTCCTGTATATTTTATCTTTTGTTTTGATTTTTTTTTTTTGAAGACAAGATCTCACCCTGTAGCTCCAGCTGTCCTGGAACTCACTATGTATAGAGCAGGTGGTCCTTGAACTCACAGAGATCCCCCTGCCTCTGCCTCCCAAGTGCTGCGATTGAAGGTGTGTGCCACCATGCCTGACTCTGTGTATTTTATATAACCAAAGATACTTCTTACTTTTGGAAATGAAAGGAAAATGTGAGTTTCCATCAACCACTGAGAGACCTATTGCAGAATGAGCTCTCCACGGCCAGGAATTGGACACTTCGACAGGAACCATAGGCTACACAGCTCTCTGGACTGAGAATCATAGGATTGGCAGGAAACTCATACTTTCTCAGAGAATCTAAGTACTTCATTCGCCAGGTAAAGAAACATGCTCAGTTGGCCTAGGAGGCATTTTGGCATGGTTGGGAGTCAACCATGAGCACAGCAAAGAAAACAAAACCAAACCAACCCTAACTCTCCCCTTTGTATGCTAGGCCTCATTCACAGGAGCCATGAGCAACTCACTGAGTTCCTGCTAAACACATCCCCAGCTCAGTTCTTGCACCGTACCTTGGAGAATGCTCTTTATTATCCCCTCGGTGTGATCAGCCAGGAGATCTGCCTTGGTGATGGCAGCCAGTGAAAGGTAGTTGGACATGTTCCTACACAGCTCCTTGCTGCCTCTGTGGAGGAATTTCACTGCGATGGGGACAGCTAAGACCATCACAGGGGTCCGGTTGTAATTCTGAGGAGATATAAGAAGGCAACAAACAAGTAACTCATTGATCATTTGCTATCCAATCACCTAAAAAATATTTGCTGAACTCCTAGATATCAGCTGTGGAAACACAAGCCCTGCCCTGTTTCCACAGCATGCAGAACCCCTTGGTCTTATAGGAAGACTTAGGGGTAGTTGATAGCATTAGTGGGTGGTATGACCTGTGAGGTGCAGGGTGCTAAGGAGCACCCATCCGGCTTGAGGTGTAAAGAAAGACTTCTAGAGGAATGGGTGTCTTAGCTGGAACTGAAGGGATGGATTGGGGTAGCTGGGTGATGGTGAGGTAAATGCTGAAGAAGAAAGAGCCACTGTGGAGGCGCAAAGGTAAGGGAGAACGCGGTGAACCTAGGATGCTGTGGGTAATTCAGTGTGGCTGTAGTGTTATGTGTAGGAAAATTGGCAGGAACTGGGAAGGCCAACAGGCCTGGGTATCCAGGGAGGCTGAAGAGACTGAAACTATCAGGGGCCGAGGGGAGGTACAGATCATCAGATGTATATTTGAGAAAAACAATCGAAGGAATGTTGACAAGCTTGATGTTTGTCTTTGAGAATCAATCAAGGATGGACAGATGCTGAAAACAGTATTTACACATGAATCCTACTGATTCATAAAAATAAAGAACTCATCTCATTTTCAACAATATGAAAGGAAGTAGAGAGCAGTATAAAGTGTAGTTAGCTAGAAGAGGAAATGCAGATATTACACATTCTCGCAAGTGTAGTTTAAAAAGGTGATCTCATATCAATAGGTGACCTCATTACTTCAGCCCCAGCTAAAGCATCCATTCCTCTAGAGGTCTTTCTTGACATCCTCTGACTGGAAGGGGATTGAAGGAGATCAGATGATGGGTGCCAAAAACATTTGCATAGGACAAGTGCTAATATTTAAAGCTTGGCAGGACCAATGACAGAAGTTCAAGGGGCAGGGAACACTGGTTGACATGGCATCATGGCATATTATAAGTATTGACTGAAGCACAGTGCACTCAGGTCTATGGACAGCTACTATGTGTCCATGAAATGTGCTAAAATTTTAGCTAATGATATTCAAAAGAAAAACTAAATATAAGACTAAAGCCCGAAGGCATTCTAGATTCTAAAATAATTCTCTCTTTTTTATTCTGTGGCTCACTTTGAGGGTCTCAATTAGTCAATTAGTTGACTAGTTAGGAAACAATTATAGATAAATTGTATATATTCATGACCACCATACAAACCACTTAGGTTTGCTCTATGCAGAACTGTTTTATATACAATGTGTTTGGGAGCTGAGTTCATATTGCTATATCGTGTAAAAGGTACTTGTCATTCCAACCATAGGTTATGCTTTTTACCAATTCCAACAGCATTCTGGGCTTAGGGTAGACCCTCAGTCAACATGGCAGACTGAATAACAAATGAATAAAATGCAGTTAGGCTGAGAGATGGCCATTGCCTACCACCCACGTAAACAGGGCAGACATGGTGGCATTGTGCCTGTTGTAATCCCAGCACTGGGAAGGCAGACACAGGAGGATGCCCAGGGCTTATTGCCTGTTAGTTCTGTCAAATTGGAGAGTTCCATGGACAGTGAGAGGCCCTGTCTCAAAAATTAAGGGCACAGCAACAGAGGAAGACACTCAACATCAACCTCTGGCCTCAACATGCAGATGCCCACACGGACATACAAACGCAGACATGCACAAACATGTACACATGCATATAGCACACAAACACAAGCAGGGAGTAGGTAGGTAGGAAGAAAGAAGATAGTACAGATACACGGTGGTGGTGGTCACTGCAAACACAGTGTATTAGGAAGGGCGTGTGACAGAAAACAGACTCTGGATTCCACTCTGGGCTTTGTCACCCTCTTGCTGGCTGATCACAGAGATGTCACCCAACTCTCCAGATATTTGTAACACTGACTGTCATTGCATTTTCCCACTGAGCAGTCTCTGATAAATATGTGTCAGGGCAGACACAATATCAACTGACTGGTAGAAGACTTTCCAGGATGCTCAAGGACCAGTGACCTTGGCGAGAAGTAATGACTACTCTCCGAATAAGGCACTCACTGAGTAACCGTCTAGGTTCAATCAGATCAGATTATGGTCACTGAAGGGAAGCCTGGGATGGTAGGCAGGGTAATGGGATAGAAATTTCTACCTCTCCATCAGTAATTGTGTACTTTTTTTTTCTTTAGTAATCACTTTCTGGGTTTCTGCTGGGGACAGTCACATGATAGCAGACAACATTTTCCACCTTCTTTGCCATCAGATGCGACCACATGCAAAGCTTTAGACAATGAGATGAAGAAGGTTTAATGTGTTCAACCTTTAGGCTACTATTAGCATGGTGTGACTTGCTTTTTAAGTCATTTTCCCCTTTGAGTTTAGGTGGAACAGGACTTGGTACCAAGGACTGAAGCAGTTGTTTATGACTGTGAGTTAGAAACTGTATGGAGTACAGAGAAAAGAGGAACCTCCGCATCAGCCCTGGACTGACACTTCTGAATGGTTCCATGAGAGACAAAGTGCCCTGTGCTGTCTAACTGACTGTTCTACTTAGGTCTTTGCTATTGCAGCTGAGCCTGCATCCTGACTAGAACAGTGCTAAGCCTGGATTGCTTTCCTCAGTAGCTTAAAGGGAAAGTTATATCCTTAGACAGTATGAACTATAGCAAACCCTATAATAATAAAGACCAAAGAAGGAACATGAGGCCAAGATTGCCACTGATAAACAGGGACTCAGAACAACATCAGGACATCTTAGATATGGGGTGGTTAGGTCAAAAAGGACACTTGAGAAAAGTATCTTGGCCCCTTTGCCAACCAAAACAAAAATAAATTCCAGTCAATTTGCATATCTGATAGTAAAAAACAAAGTAAAGGTGGAAAAAGAACATATCCGATGTGTTCCCAGTCGTTTGGGGTCAGTGAGCAGTTCCTCATATCTAACTAAAATATCATCATTAAAAAAAATGGGACTGTAAAGTGGATAGGGACTTCTAATCCAGTGACATTCTAAGAGAATAAAAATATAATCCAAGGGACACATACGTGTGATCTATGTATTCAACAAAGGTCTAACCAGTACCAGAAAATATACATACAAATGAATCAGAAAGAAGAAAGGACACAACCGAAGGAGAAAGTAGACAAAGGATCTAAGCAGATGCCTTGCCAGCAAGGATAAAGAAATTGATTGAACACATGAAAATTTGCTCACTTCCATTAAAGTTTAATTTGGCCTGGGACTATCTAGAAGGTATCACCAAGGTATGACTTCTCTGAAAGAGGCAAAGTTCTCACATCCAGTCTTCAGTTGGTTGGTTCTTAAGTGGACTAAAACTTGGTGTCAGTACAGGACCGGATATTCTATGCTCCACCCGCTTAAGGATATTGTGACTGACTGTGACGTGCCGTGGTGGATCCAAGACAGTCAACAGCACATTAATGACAGTGCCCATGCCAGGAGGAGGAGTCGCCCGTTAACACTGAGCGTGTGAGCCACATAAAGGCGATGTCATGGGGCAGCCGAGACACTCAGTGGGTTGGGAGCAATAACTTTGGATCACTCATATCTGGATATTGAGTCCCTATCACTCCCTATTTGAAGGAGGATGTTATTGTTATGGTTTCCCTTCTCCCTCCGCGCCTCAGCCTCACTGAGCCTGCACATGCTCCTGCTTTCCTTCTTCCGAGATTCTACACTATTCCTCCTTGAGGAGCTTTCCAGTGTTTCTGCCAAAGACATTTCTACCCTTGGTCTCAAGAGCGACTGAGTGTTTCAGCCTGACAGTGAGCCACATTTCCCTGGTTCAGGAATAAGTGCTTCACCAAATTCAATTAAGGATTCTTCGAAGGGCCCTATGACTGTGATTTTCCTGCTGGATTCAAGGTGTTAAGAGTTTATGGGTGTCACTATCATGTGACCCCAGTTGGCAGGAAAGAACCTAAATGAAACTTGAGGAAGCATGGGGTCAGAGAGGCAAACTGGGCAAAATCAGGTCCTGTTAATATTTGAGCTCTATGATATCGGGTGTACTTAGCCGATCTCCATTCCTGTAAACAAGCTAAGCATTCCTAGTCTCCTAGTCCCCAAGAACAAACAAAATGCCTGATGTCTTTTAACTCATTCCTGTTTTTCATCAATTTTCCAGATACATCAGGACCATGGACTGCCTTGAGACCTCTCATGGCTTATCTGAATAGCTTGATCCATGTCTCCTCCTCCTCCTCTAGCAAGTATATATTGGCCTGATTGAACTAACTGGTCATTGCTGATGTGGTAGGTTATGAGGCTTCCTTGGAAGACAGGCTCCTCCTCTCTTCCAGGCCTGGCACTCAACCATACAGAATTGCTGGAATCTACTAAGGCCAACTCACACCAAGAGATTTCTAGAAGACTGACACGTGGTAAAGCCAAGGGACTCATTTACAGCAGGAGACTCTCTTTGGTCAGATCAGAACATCCTTCTCACAATATCAAGGTACCAAGAAGACAGGCCAGAAACCAGAGTCTTCACTCAACAACACAAGACACAAGATCAGGATATATATATATATATATATATATATATATATATATATATATATATATTCCATCAAGACCTTGGTTGAACCTGCTTAAAATAATATGCTTATTCTACAACCATCTGTGATGACCAGAACATTCTATCCACCAAATTCAGTCTCTAATACCTGCTCTGAGTAACACTTGAGTACAATACCAAAACAGTGATCCATCTTCCTTTTGCTGATACACTTCAGACTGTGGTGTTCAGCAAGGTTAACTGACTTTTCCCCACTTTTCTCAATTATACTACATTGCTGCTTCTTTGAATTCACATTCAAGTTACTTCCATCATAGCACTGGATGTTACCCCAACCCCCAGTCTTGTCATGGGCTCTGTTTTTAGCCATCCAATCTCTCCATCACATGGAGGCTTCCGACAGTTAAACTTTCAACAGTTAAACTTGTCCCTATAATGACTGGTCAAAGCCCTAACATTGGGAACATTCCAAAAGGAACTCCATGTCAAAGATACTTTTTCCACACTAAGTCTTTTTGTCAAGAATAACTTGAAATTAGAAAGGAACATGTCTTCTACTAGAGGAACAGATCTTCAGGCACTTTTAAATTTTTTATTTATTTTTTTAGATGGCGTCTCACTATGTAGCTCTGCCTGTCCTTGAACTCACTACCTAGACCATGCTGACCTCAAGCTCCCATAGATTTGCCTGCCTCTGCCTCCCTAGTGCTGGGACTAAAGGTGTGCGTTATGATCTCAAGCACATTTATGTGTATTGTTAAAAAAAAAAAAAAACCAAAGGTGGTGGCAACAGGAAGTGTCACTTGCTAACTGTGAGCACAGACAAACACAGGGAGCGATCAGATGGATGGAAATCATTAGTTTCTGTTTTTAAGCTCTGGAGTGAGCTAGCCCTCCGCAGGAGCACTGAAAGAGCAAGCCTTCTGAGCCAATCAGATTGTCTTCTTTTTAGAACAGTTTTGGATGCCTCTGAAGCGTGGATCCAGCACAAAAGCACAACACCCTCTCCTCAGGCATTTCATTTCATCACTAAAAACAAAGTAAACTTCAACACACTCAATTTTTCTGTCTTCTCCCCACTCATATAATTTGGAAATCTCTCAAATGAAACAAAAAGTAAAACATTAAGCAAAGAGCAAACAGTTCATCTAAATTCTAAGCGATCACCACCAAAAGTACTCCGTCTCAAAACAGTGTCTAGACAGCCCCTACCATATCAAAAGCCACAGGCACTGCTGACGACAACAGGATATGAGCAAGGGGCTAGAGGCCAGGGTGACATTGACAAAGAAGAATCCCACGGACCTAACAGATAACAAACAATTCTGCCCCAGCGGCTGAGCTTCCCTTCAAAGGCATCTAACACAGTATAGTTGGGCACAGCAAGTTATTTTATCTTTAGAGTTATTTGGATCATAGGGTGGCTAATGGCACAGGCAGAAAAAAGTCCTGTGGTCACCATTCTACAAGAAATAAACCACTTTAAGAGCTGCTGATAACGCCACAGCCTGTGACAGCGCTTGGCCCTCAGCATAGATGTGAGCAGGCTGGTGTGAATATTATCTTACAAGTTCCGAGCTCAGGGAACAAATAGAGGGCATAGCAGTGTGGAAATAAAGCTACTCCTGAGGACTGCTACCTTTCACTGGAGGCGCGGAACAAGAGGGCCTTGTTCCACGATGCCAAGGGTTCCATTTCTCAACTTGATTAGCACCATTTGAGCTCTCAGTAGAAACTCCCCTTTTGAAAACGCACTCTGGGAACCTTTCTGAGCGGTTTAAAACTGGAAAGGATATAGCAAAGGGATGAGATACAGATCTCAGGTGACAGGAACAGAGAGGCTCGTCTGCCCCCGGGGACTGAATCCAATTGGAGCCATAGAAAAGTAACAATCTCAAGAGATGTACAACTTCATCTATTAAAATAAGGCTCCTTGGATGTTCATCCAGCCTCCTCAAGCAGACAGAGAGAATGCTTGATTCTTACCAGTGTAGCTCTCTAGAAGTCTAATTGACACAGTCATCTGGTTTTCCCAGTGGGTTTCTTGAAAGGTGAGAAGGGAGCAGGTCTGTTGATTGTCCCCATCCCTCACATTTCATTCCCCTGTCCCAGAACCACATCCAGAAGCCCACTGGAGGGAAGTCTAGTTGCTAAGGAAACTACAGGATCATTACTGCCCCCGAGCCCACACATTACTTCATTCAGTAGGTACTACTTCAGTACCTACTGTTTGCCAAGTGCTATTGTAGGTGTTGGCATTACCTCAATGGAGAAACAAAACAAAACAAAATATAATTTGTGGAGAATAGAGACAGGCAAACGATCACCAATGGGTGTAATTACTGAATTAACAGCTTGTTGCAAAGGGTTGAATGGTGGGTTGGATGATGGCTGAGTGGATAAATCATTTGCCACACAAATGTGAGGACCCTACTGAGGGCTTATCAGACCCACGTGAAAGCTAGGTAGGTGTGGCGGCCTACCTACATCCTAGCACTTGGAGGTGGAGACAGGGGCAAGCTGGTTAGCTCTGGTTTTGTCAAGAGATCCTGCTTCAATAAATAAAGTGAAGAGCCATGAAGGGAGATGCCCAAGATCAACTACTCGCTTCCACGTGCACAGCAAACACACACAGGCAAATAGCAGCAAAAGGAGAGTATCATATGGTATCGGATGGTCTCCTGCAGATGATAGCATCAACTGGAGTTAATGGCCATGTGGCATTTCCTACTTATTTCCTGAGTATTTTTCTTTTTTGATATCTGGTCATTTATTCATCACAACAAAGCCACAAGGAAATTACTCCTATAATTTGTACTTAATAGACGAAGCAATAAAGACACAAAAATGTTAATTTGTCCAAGATCACCCTAAGGATAAATAATAGGGAATTGCTTGTTGAGGAATCTTCTAACTTTATACAACCAGTTTCCCCCATAAGAATTCTGAAGGAAATGCCGGGCCATCCTGGGTCCTATTTCTCAAAGTCTTCACATGGTACTGACTGGGGAAGACTACACGGGCAGTGTGTGTGCAACCAAGGAGGCTAGACATCAGGTCCTTTTACAGTGCAGAAAAATACACACTTCCTGATTTGCGGATTCTTTCTAGCCCCCTTTGTTCTCCCCGTCAGCCATCTTGTATTATTTTCCTCTTCATAGGTCCTCCCAGAGTTAGCTGAGAAGAGACCTCCCAGAGTATTAGCTGAGAAGAGACAACAGCTAATGCAAAGCTAATTAACAGATGGCATTGGGTCTACAAGCAAGCAGTTGAGGAAAAGGGATCACCCTGAGGTTAGAATCAGGTACTCTCAGTTCTTTAGCGTTTCATTGTAGCACATTGATGACCACGATAGTTATAATACCCCTGGGCCACGTTCTCATCCTTATCTGCCCTCTCCAACTTTGTATTTATTTTAGAAAGCAGAATGTCTTGTTTGTCTCTCTTTCAGGGGTTCTCCAGGAGACTGGAAATGACTGAATCCATATAGTAACTTGGTCAGAGGACTCTCTTAGCCTTGGGTTTGAATTTAGCGCTCCACATTATGTTGAGAGCACCTATAGAGAGGTTTTGTAATGAAGGTCCTTCTTCATGTTCATCCACCATCACCGGGCTGTAGCATAAGATTTTAACATGTTTGTGTCCTGGTGGGAGTTATCTGGGACCTTGTTTCTGTTGGCCTACAAGACTGTGGATTTATTTGCTAGCTACAGACCGCCATGTTTACTGATCGCTGACTGAACTGCAATTGTACAAAGTAAGCGCTGCACACGCCATGTCACCTCGATGTCTCATAGTTTCAGACAGTAGGTGTGGTTGCTCTTAATTTACGAGGGGGCAAAGCAGAGATGTAAAGACATGGCAGGGCAGAGACTTAAAGACGCGGATCTGCCCATTTCTCACATGAAGAACAGATGAGCATCCAGAGCGCACAGGAAAATAGACTTCAAGAGAGTTAGACAGGCTGGAGAGATGACTCAGCAGACAGAAGCATTTGCTGCACAAGCATGAGGACCTGGGTTCAAACCTCTGGCACCCACATACAGAGTTGAGCATAACTGAATGTGCCTGCAATGCTGATCTTGGGGTTCACTGAGAGACCCTGTCTCAAGAGAGAGTGGGAAGTGAGGGAGAACAGCGCCCCCTATCCTCCCTTGACCTCCCCAAGCATGCTTTCTTGCCTGTTGAGGTGTTATTTTGAATTCTTTATAGTATGGCTCACAGGGACACAGCAGGGACTCAGTAGGATTTTTCTCAGTTTATTAGTGAGCCACCGGCTGGTTTACTCTATCTGGGGTTGTGGTGTCTTTTTACAGTATCTAAGAGGCACAAAAATTGCCTCTCAGAGACATCATGTGTTCATGTAAGCTGCCAACTCCGTATCAAATTGCCTGCTGTTGGCGCAGCGACATACCTGCAAGATGCAGCTCATGATATCAGACGCGATTTTGGCATGTGGAGTATCCTCATCTTTCCCTGCGGGTCTCAGGTTGTGCTCCAAGCAGGAATCCCACAGTCCCACCAGGGCCCTGGCATGCTTTTCAATGGATTCCGTCTCTCTGATGGCCGTTGTGATCCTTGTGATACAGATTTCAACCACTGCCTGGTCATTATTATTAGTTTGGTAATCCTATTCAGAAAGAAAACCATCAAGTTAATAAGCACTCGAGAAAGTTGTCCTTGAAAAGGAAGCGACGTAGCGAGTTGTTTTGAAATGCAGTGTGCTGCTGTGTGCTAAGGAGTGAGGCTGTAAAGCCCATTAAGGTCGGCCTTCCTCTTGTGGAAGAGGCAGAACATACATCCAAGCCCTTGCTGTCAGTAATAAAATGGAGGGTGACAGCTGGCCAGAGGAGTTGGATCATTAATGTGCAAGCAGGTGACTCTTCAGACCATTTCAGTTTCAAGTCCCTACAAGATAGAAGTTACTTTTTTCAGTGATGGTTTTTTAGTCAAGTGTATGAGAAAAAAAAATTCGCATTGCTTTGTAATGTTCCCTTGTTAGCTCTTTCCCAGAATCCAGTGGAACACAATGCTTCATTTCTTCCTCTTCAACTCAAAGAAGCAACAAACCTGGGTTAGTTTTCCCCACTCAAATTTCCTTCCATCTTCCCGTTCTAATTACCTCCCAGATACGTCCTCATCTTTACCAAGGAAAAATATGATCCCTGAAAATTTTTAAATGTGACAAAACAAACACGCACAGCAAAAATGCTTATTGCTTTGAGTTGGAAAATGGGTCTGACTAAACACCACCATGGGAGTCTCACAGGGCAGGCAACTAAAAGTAGGTGAGCATTCAGAGGCCCGCATCACCCGCTCCGTTGGCCGACTGGGAATTCTCACTCCTAACACAGTTTTTACTGTTATAATGAGGTCAATAAACATCTCAGACCTATATCTACACTGTAATCACTTGTAACCCAGATTTTTTTTTCTCCAGAAGGAGCAATTTTCTGGAGCAAAGGACAGAAATAATTTTGAGGCTCCCACTACAAACTACTAAACTACCTTCCAGAAAGACCTCACTAATTTAAACTCCAGTCACCTGGGTGGAAATTTAATATCTTCATTGCGCTTTTGCAGGAACAAAGTATTTTTAATTTTTGCTAATTTGATCAGTGGAAAACAGTATCTCATTACTGTTTGGTGTTAGGCACTTTCTTGAATCAAAGTAAGGATGCAGATCTCTGTGTGTTTATTGGCCGTTTGTATTTTCCCCATTGGGAATTGGGCAATGAGTGTCAAGTCTGCTTTTCCTTAGTTGACTTCATTTTCTTTTTGATCCTCCTCTGGAACAATATTTTTTTCCTACTAAGGATCTTAAGGCAGCACTGGAGTTGTAAGTCTGCACACGCTTCGTCGTTCCTTTTCAAAGCTAAGTTTAGACAGTTAAATCGATCAAGCTTTTGAGTTGTGTATTTTTTCCCTGTTGTATAATAATCTTTTTGTACACTATGAAGATGTCTCACTCTGGTGGGTTTAATAAAAAGCTGAACAGTCAAGTTTTAGGAGGGTAATACAAGTTATGACAGAAATGGTTTCAGTATAAAACTTTGGACTAAGATAGGATAGTTGATACAGTACTTTCTCCAAGTTTGCAAATAGAAATAGGCTGGACATTGTAAATGTAACTCTTACTTGACAGTTGTTCTTATTGTATATAGTTTTATAATGTTAGAGTTGAAACCTTTCCTTTTTATTTAGAAAAAAGGGGAAAATGTCATGGAATAATTTTTTTTATGCACTGTGACAATATGTCACTCTGGTTGGTTTAATAAAAAGATGAATGGCCAATAGCTAGGCAGGATTTTGGGGGCAGGGAAAACGCTGGGAAGAAGAAGGAGGGGTTGCCACTCAGATGCAGAGAAAGTAGTAGGTACAGGAGGAGAGGTAACAGCCATGAGCCACATGGCAGGATATAAATTAATAAAAATGGGTTAATTTAAGTGATAAGAGCTAGTTAGAAACAAGCCTAAGTAATTGACCAAGCTTTCATAATTTATAATAAGTCTCTCTGTCATGATTTGAGAGATGGCTGGAGGGACAGAAAAATCCATCTACATTTTCCTTCTAAAATTAGAAACTTAAATTATTTAAATTTTTGGATTTAAATCTTTAAAGAGTTTTATTTCTATTTTATGCGTGTGAGTATTCTGCATGCATGTACACCTGTACAACACACGAGTGCCCGAAGAGGACAGAGAGGGTATCAGATCTCCTAAAACTGGAATTATAGATAGTTATGATCTGCCACACAGGAGTCTGAATTTAAACCTCAGTCCTCTGGAGAAACAAATGCTGTTAAGGACTGAGCCATCCAGTTCCAAATTTTTATTAATTTAAAAGACAAGGCATAGCTATGGTACTAGAGATATAGAAAACAGGTTGACAGTGCAGAGCAGAGCCCCCTAAGCCCTGTTAGCCCTGTCCCTCAGCCCCCAGTTCCCTTCTCCAGTGGAAACATGTTCCCAGTGCCTGTGTTTTACAATGTCATCCTCAGCAACTCAGACACCATCCACCTTCTTTGTGTGTGAATCCTTTAACTGCACTTTAAACGTAATTTATTTTTAATGTTATTTTTTTATGTGTGTGAATATTTTGCCTGCATGCATGTCTGTGCAACACTTCTGTGTCTGGTGCTCATGGAGGCCAGAGGAGGGCACTGCATTCTCTGGAACTGGAGTCTTGGATGGTTGTGGGCTACCACCCGGGTGCTGGGACCTGAACCTGGGTCTTCAGGAAAAGCAGCCAGTGCTCTTAACTTAGCTCCACCCCTCACAAATGATGAAATGTACACAGATGGATTGTCAGAATCATAGGATAGTTGATTAAGTTTGCTGGATATAAAATCACTAAAAGTAAGTTGTATTAAGGGACTCATGAGATGGCTAAGTGGTAAAGTACTTGCTGAACTAATGACCTGAGTTCATCCCTGGAATTTACGTAAAGTGGAAGGAGAGAACGGATTATAAACAGTTGTCCTCTGCCTTTCACACACATGTTCCGGCATGCACACTCCTCCCATGTCCGTCACATGTTCCGGCATGCACACTCCTCCCATGTCCGTCACATGTTCCGGCATGCACACTCCTCCCATGTCCGTCACATGTTCCGGCATGCACACTCCTCCCATGTCCGTCACATGTTCCGGCATGCACACTCCTCCCATGTCCGTCACATGTTCCAGCATGCACACTCCTTCCATGTCCGTCACACACACAATGATAACAGATAAAGTGACTGTGCTTTATCAGCCTGGAAAAAAAGTGGAAAAGACTTTAAAAAAAGAATGCCATCTTTAGCCCTACCTAAGGATATATAGTGCTTTAATTTAGAAGACGACCCACACTATTATACAGAGCTCTAGCGGGTTCAGTTCCCAGCATGCATGTGCGAGCCCACAACCAGAGTTCCAGAGAATGCAGTGCTCTCCTCTCTCCTTCATGAGCACCAGGCATGAAAGTGTTGCACAGACAGACATGCAGGAGACGAAACTTAGGAGAAGAAAACCACACAATTTTGTTTCGAAGATATCAAAGATGTCTGAAGAAAGTGGATGGTAAGGTTGCATCTTCAGAAAAGATGTCAAAGACGTCTGAAGAAAGTGGATGGTAAGGTTGCATCTTCAGAAAAGATGTCAAAGACGTTGGAAGAAAGTAGATGGTAAGGTTGCATCTTCAGAAAAGATGTCAAAGACGTCTGAAGAAAGTGGATGGTAAGGTTGCATATTCAGAAAAGATATCAAAGATGTTGGAAGAGAGTGGATGGTAAGGCTGCATCTTCAGAAAAGATGTCAAAGACGTTGGAAGAGAGTGGATGGTAAGGTTGCATCTTCAGAAAAGAAAGCACTGCCATTGTGGTGCTCATTTTGTTTGTTTGTTTTTTTCAAATTAGTTTATGGATACAAACAATTTCCAGTCCGCATTTTCTCAGAATCACTCATGAAATGTGAGTATCTAAATACAAAATTCTTAGTGAATAAGAAGAAACTAGAGCAATTTGGGGTACACTTGTCTTGCCAGGCTTACACAGTAAGGGACCCACTTCCCTCTGGAATACTAATGGACAACATGATAAGTGACAAGGAATCAGTATAAGAACTGAAAAGGACATTAAATACCTGGGGGGCGGGGCGGGCGGAGCCGGGTGTGGTGCTGCGCACCTGCAGTCTTGAACCTGAGAGGCTGCGACAACACAGTCTAGTTCAAGTATACTTGAGCGACATAGACAGGGCTAGGCCAGCCTTCCTTGGTAAAGTATGGCCCTGCCTCAATGCCCTTCCTTACATTAGAAGAGAAAGAAAATAAATAACTAGAAACAGTACTTTATATAAACCCAAGAGGTAAACGGCTCACGAGCAGATGAAAAATAGTCGCCCTCACTTGTAAATGAGGAGGTGCCAATTTAATTAGCATTTGCATACTGCTTCATTAAAGTTATTTAAAAGAAGTTTTAACATTTGATAGATGCGGGAACTAATGAAGAAAGCAGCTGGAGCCTTCACACACCCTTCACATTAGAAAGCAGTTTGGTGCAGATTATAATACTGGACATACAAAGATAATCTAAAACCAGCTGTTTTACTTCATACTGAGAACCTGAGAAGTGCATATTTGCCAAAATAATCAACGGCAATAATGTTTACTATAGCACTATTTAAGTAGTGAGGGTCAATCCAAAAGAAGAATGAATAAACAAACAGTGGTATGTTCATATAAAATTCACTACATAAATGAAACTGCATGTACCAAGCTAGATAAATTAAAAACAGCATCAAAGCTAGGAAAGCATTTATATAAAGTTTAATTTTTTTCTAGTTTTATAGACTTCGAAGGTTCTCAGTATAAAGAGAAACAACTGGTTTTAGAGACCTGTGTATTTCAGATATTATGATACACACCAAAGAACTTTAAATTTTTTTCTAGGTTTCAAACCTTATATAAAAGTTTAAAACTTTCTACTAATAAAGTTTAAGTCAAGCATTTCTAATATAGAACTTAAAAAATACATGGTCGAATACCACACAGTCCAGCTACAGGTTAGCTTACGGGGCTAAGGAGGACAATTGTGTTGGAAAGAAATATACGTAAGCATTTCAGTTGTGCCAAATTCCTCCTCCCTCCCTACCCCCTCTTCCCTGGTTTATTGTTATGTCTTTTCTAAATATAATATTTAATCACCGTTTAGAACACACTGTGTTTGGATCATATCTACTTCCTCCATCTCCCCCAACTTCTCCCAGGCTCAACCCTACCTCTTCACCAGCTCCGAAGTTTGTGTTATCATTTTCTTAATTTTTTTAAAAAAATAACTTCATATTGAGTACTGGAAATTTGTCTCAGCATTAAGACCTCTTGTTTCTGTTGCAGAGGACCCAAGTGTAATTCCACGTATTCATATAGTGACTTATAAGCCTCTATGACTGAGTCCCAGGCATCCAATGCCTTCTTCTTACCTCTGAAGTCACCAGACATACATGTGCTCACATACATACATGCAGGCAAAACATACGCAAAAATAAGTAATACAATGAATAAAGGTTAAAAGAATCATTGAGCCGAATCTGGGGTGTTAACACACTCATGCGTGTGGGGCCATTCACTGGAGCATGGTTGACCTACCAATGGCCACACCCTTAAAGAAAAACTGTGTCTCCCTCTCCCAGTAACTGCAGATAGCTCCTCAGCTAGGGTCAGAGGCTTAAGAACCCCTCCCCTCCTCATGCTGGAATGTTGAATGGCTTGCTTTTCACTGGTCTTGTACAGGAGATCATAGCTGCTGTGAACTCATGAGCCCAGGAATTGGTCATGTCCACAAGGCAATGCTTCCTGACCCCTGGTTCTTACAATCTTTCCCCCTCTCTTCCTGAGCCCTGTGGGGTCTGGGATAGGGTGATACAGATGCACCATTTTTGTAGGTGTCTAAGATTTTAGATGAGGCGATATTGTGTGTCCAATTTGTCCCATTGTTCTAAAATATCCAAGAGAGCTGGAAGGTGGGTTGGGCATGGAGCAAGAAGGTACTGAAAAGTAGATGACTGGATAAAGAGATGATCTCACTGGAAAGAAAGCTAAGTTAATAAGAAACAAAACTAATTATAAAGGTAGTCTGGAAAGGATTTGGAATGAAAAGACAATATTAAAGGCATATTTGGGAACTTAGTGAGAAATTCCAGTGAGGAGTTCAAAGCAGAACAGGAAGTGAAATGGTTGACAGCAATGTGCTAATTGGTAGGGAAAGCGGCTACCAACTGGGGACTGGAATCTAGTAAGGGCTGATTAGTCACCAACTGGGGCCGAGAATCCCAGTAAGGGCTGGTTAGCCAACTATTGGGGAGTGGAATCTAGTAAGGACTGATTACCTTACAGATAACTCCGGGGAAAGGAACTGAGGCTGCCTGGCAGATGCTCTGATTTGACAACACTTGGAGTGGTAAGTAAATATATTTAACAGAATCATGATGTCTAGGAGGCAGCATTTCTTAGCACAAGGGTCTGAACACAAGAAAGGGCTTGCAATGGTTTAAATGTAATGTAAGCCACTTAAGAAATGACCTGGCTATAAGATTTGCTCCACCCCGAATGTCTTAGAATGTCCCAGGATAAATGTGGAAAACGTGTGCTATTGCTATTAAAATGGCATTTTAGATGCAGAGCACTTTATCTGATGAGCATTTGCAACAGCTCTGAGCAACTGGCCCAAGTATAAAACCATGATAAATCACGATAATAAATTAAGATGATCCCAAGCATTGATCTAAAGGTTGAGAATGTAGGTAGTCTCTGAGAACTTGGACACAAGATTACTCTTTGAGAACTGTTGTGGATTATTAGTTTAAGATGTGTTACATTCATTTATGCTCTGGAATATTTGTTTAATGATGCAAAGATGTGTTGCATTCTTTTATGCTTCATTTGTTTAACTCTGTGAAGCTGTGGTACTTTGCCTGTCTGAAACACCTGATTGGTCTAATAAAGAGATGAACAGCCAACAGCTAGGCAAGAGAGGGATAGGTGGGGCTGCCAGGCAAAGAAAATAAATAGGAGAAGAAATCTAGGACGAAGACAAAGAGAAGTAAGGAAAGGAGAAGCAAAGGAGGATGCCAGGGGCCAGCCACCTAGCCACAGAGCCAGCCACAGCATAAGAAGGAAAGAAAGATATGTAAGATAAAGTCCAGAGGCAAAATGTAGTTAAACAGAAATGGGATAATTTTAGTTCGAAAAGCTGGCTAGAAAGAAGCCAAGCTAAGGCTGGGCATTTATAAGTAATACTAAGTCTTCCCATGTGTTTATTTGGGAGCTGGGTGGAAGGCCACAAAGAGAACAACAACAACTACACAGAGAATGAAATCAATGAGGTCTATTTGCATGGATGGGATTAGTGAGCTCAGGAGGTGCCTCTTAGCGACACAGTCTGGAAGAGATTGCACAGGTGAGCTGATGTTTTTCTGGAAGTGAGGTTAGGCTAAGACAGCAGTAAGGAGGGTGGAATATAATCAATAATAATAATAATATCCCTTCTCTAAAAGTCAGAACAGAGACTTGGGCAGAACAACCTGAAAATGATGACATATGAGTTATCTATTTTTATTATAAATAGATAAATGATTATTGTAATTTATATCAGAGTTGTATTCAGATACCGTAATTTGTATAGCTTTTCCTACATACTGATGAATTGCATTTTGCTGACCACAGAGTTACGGGTTTTAATCAGGATGTGAGGGGGTAGAACCATTCCCTGACATAGACACCTTCCTTGCCATAGGAAAACCCACAGATATTAAAAATGCTTAGCTGGAAAGAGAAGCCATAGGTGAGACCTGACAATTGTTTTTCAAATGTTTGAAGTTTTTCTCATAGTAACTGAGGCTGGATCTTAATGGCTGAGAACAGAGACTAGAACAAAGAATGAGTAAAATGTTTGAATAGTAGGATTTCTTCTGGGTAAAAGGTGGAACATGCTAGTCTTAGGTTCTTTTCCTGTGACCGTGATTAAACCTCTGGCAAAAGCAATGTAAGGGGAAAGGGTTTAATTTGGTTTATAGTTCCAGGGCACTGTTTATCATGGCTGAGGAGTTCTGGTGGAAGGAACTTGAAGCAGCTTCATCCAGCTGTATCCAAAGTTGGGAAGGAGAAAACAATGAATATTTGTGCTCTGCTATCTTTCTCCCTTTTTTTTTTTTGTAGTTAGGAACCCAAGTCCAGGGAATGGTGACAACCATTATTAGGGTGGATCTTTCCCACATCAATCAATCTAATCAAGCCAGTTCCTCACAGACATGCTCAAAGATGAACCTAATCTAAATGGCTCACACGTGTGCTTGGAAGTTTGCCTCCTAGCTGATTTCAGATCTTCCAACACTTGTTGGAAGAGTTGTATCTTTATCAAGATTCTTGAGTCTTAAGCAACAGTGTAAGTCTGGATAAGCCTAAGAGGATGATGATGGTGCTGGTGGCAATAGATGGTGCACAGACTTGAAGGCAAAGTGGGAGGACCTGATCTCAGAAGACAGAGTGAACATGAGAGACACAGCTTTAGAGAACATAGAACCAAGTACTACCTGTTCAGGCTACTAACAACAAGATAAATCACTCCCTGCTGATTTCTTTCTCAGAACTACTGGGAAACCAATTTCTAATTGCTAAGCTTAGATGAAGGATCTTGCTCTTTCCCATCCTTCCGTTGGTAGCAGAGTAAGAGCAATCCACGGTAGGAGCCTTGCTGAAAGCCCCATCAAAGAGCCTTGTGATACAGAGATGAGAGTTAACAAGGAGAAATCTAAGAGGGTGGAATAACATAAAGCAACATTCCCAGCCTCACTATTGAGCAAGCAGTAGTGACCATTTGTGTGAAGCGCCAAAGAAGAGATCGGTGCTGGAAAGATGTTGGAAAAGGCAGTTCAAAAGGGAACTTCTAGTTCTATTCTTGAAGAACTGAGAATAAGAATTAATTACTGTGGTCCAGTGTCATCAAGAAAGGGGCAACCTGCAAGGGAGACCTGGGCCATATCATGAGAATGTATTTAATACAGCTAATAGGCAAGTCATCCAAGTTAGCACAGCAGACTAATAGGAAGGGCAAGGGAAGAGTGACTGGCACCGGTCCCCTAAGCTTGACATATGTAAAGGGTAAGTCGCCATGTTACTTCTGCCCCTTGGAGATGGGTGGAGGGAGTCAATGAGATGGAAGTTAAGAAAGAAGAGCCGGGAACTGTCAGCTAGGTGGGATGTTCGCTAGAGGACTTGTTTCCACAGTGCTGCTAGACTCAAGTCGCACCCTCATTGAACCACTGGAGACATATAACAGGTCTGGTCCTAAAGTCCTTCCCCTGACATCTATCTGTAAGGTTGAAGGAAACCAAGGAAAGCATAGGCTACTAGTGACCTCTGCTGGAAACAGCACAGGCTTTCGGGACCTTAGTCTGAGTAGGTTTGTTTTTCCCAGGAAGACAAAAAGCAATGACATATTCAGAAGATTGAATGAGGGATCAGATGGAGACCACACAGAAACACGACCCAGAGAGTGCAAACGTACTCGCAATACTTTATGTTTTGAATCAGATGAAGTTGATTAATGGTCTGGGAGAAGTAAGAACAAGTGATTGCTGCCAAAGAAGAATGTTAGGCTAGTGGGGGGGGGACTGGTACATTAGGAGGAAAGAGCAGGGGCTGGAGAGATGGCTCAACAGTTAAGAGCACTTGACTGCTCTTCCAGAGGACCTGAGTTCTATTCCCAGCAACCACATGATGGCTAGCAACCATCTGTAACAGGGTCAGATCCCTTCTTTGGGTGTGCATGAAGACAGAGCACTCAGGTACATAAAATGCACGAATAAATATATCTTCTTAAAAAAGAGTGAAGGGCAAATGAATATGAAGACAAGCGCATGGAGCAAGCCTTGCAGTGGCTTGTTGGCGCTCCTTTCAAAAGTCTTATGGAAGAGGCTGCTACATGTCAATGTCGCGAGCCCCATACCTTCTCCCTCCCAAGGGGTGTCTGTGCTTAAGTATGGGCAAACACTATTGAGTTGTGAGCATGTGGGCGTGACAGGCATTTAGTCTGAGGTCTTTGAAGTAGGACTAATCTCAAGGAAGGTCCGAGCCCAACCAAGAAGGTCAATACCAAGCCATACTGGGTATTGCACACCTCTCTGCTTTGGGATGCGTTTTCAGAAAGTATGATTTTGACACGGAGACAAAACAAAGGAGGGGGAGGCTCAATTGGGATCTTAAAGGTATGTGCCCGTATTTGGTACTAATTGTGGAGTTGAATTAAATGGAGACTGGAGGGTAGAAAATGAAGCAAAGAAAAGATTTTTTTTTCAGAGAGCGAGGCAATGCATAAGTAAACAGAACCAGCATCATCAGGCCCTGGGCGACTGTCATTTCTGGCAGCAGCGCCCCGGCAGTCCGTGTCTCAGATTACCAGTGTGCCAGAGGTGTCACCTGCCTTCTTTCATTATTCAGCCACCACCACCCGCCCGCCCTGCTTTGTTTGCTGATGTAGTTGTGCAGCTTGGCAGGTCTGCTTTTCTTAAATTTGTTACCACCCTCTTCTCTGTGACATTTCAAGGATGTAAAAATAGCCCCCAAAGAATCCACTTGTGAGACTTCCACTCTCGTTTTCGATTTCCAGCATTCGGGTTTCTGTGAGTGGGCGAAAGCTGGCCTAAGATAAGGGCTTGTTCAGTTTTATTTTTCTAAGATGCCAATTAAGCCACGTATTCCACAAACCACTGGCCTTTCCCCTTTCCTTTGCTGGGAGGCATATCGTCTTTGGCTCTGAGATTGGCCACTTGAGAGGTCTATTCTACCGACCAATTTACTTACCAAAGATGAGCTAATGACTTTAATCTGCTCCAAAGCTTCTGTCAGGCTGTCTTCAATCTCAGCATCGTCTAAAGAGAAGAGGTCCCCAGCTCTGGAGAGATCCTTTTGTCCCAAAACCAATCTGAAAAGCTGATGCATTGTGGGCTGGATCATTTGGCTTTCTGTGGACCCAGGGCCATGTTCAGCTACCCAGGGCTAGGGAGAAAACCATGTTGCAGTAGGTACACTTTGTATCCCAGGAAGGGCCATTGTTCTTCAGACTTTGGGATCTCCGTTGGCAGTCTCTGTAATGGAAACAAATGACATAATGTGGATGGTGACAGAATGGCAGATAGCATGAGCTCAGAATGTGACCTTGGTAGCCGGGGCAGGGAGGGGAGGGAAAAGCAGAGGGAGAGGGAAATGGAGGAGGAGAATTGGAAACACGTACATAGAGTAATTAGCTCTTGTTTGGTGGTATTTGAAGGAGCTCTTTCTTTTATTTTTTATCTCAGAAAATTCTTTCTTTCAGAAAGTATCAGGTTTCTGCAGACTTTAATTGGAAGGTTTGAAAGAGCAACACAAGACTCACACACATTGCCCTGGTATGTCTTTCCTACCCCCTCCCCGCTTTGCTCCACAGGCAGGTTAAAGAAATGAAAGAGCAGCTAACAGGTCCGGAGCTTGCTAGATCCTCGGCAAGCAGAGCCCATGGGAATCAAACCCAATGGAGACAGGAGGGAAGAGGAGAGCATAGGAAACACCTTTCAGACCCACTGTCCGGTGCCCCTTCCTCCAGAACCTGACACAGAAACGAGTTTACTCTCTTGGCTGCATGATCCAGCTATGTGGCAACAGAAATTCCTTCCTTCGGTCTACAAAGTTATCTCCTCACTTCAAGCCTGTGCACTCTCCAGTCAAATAGCAATGAGATTAAAGGGCTTCGCCGCGGTATGTGGGTTAGGAAGATTTTTACTGAAGTTGGACTTGAGTGCTGACGTTGAACACGACAGTACTGCAGCACAGGCTAAACAGGAAGGTCTTTGGGATCAGGTAGCTTCCCTCTGTTACTCAGTTGGATTAATACAACGTCGTGTCACTTCTCCACCACCTAACAGTCACAGAGAGTAGAGCAAGGGGACAAGTTGGGTATCTGGCTATTCTCATCAGTTCCCTTCTGGAGCTAATGAAATTACAGAGTGTTTGCATTACTAGATACTTTAGCTATTGTTTGGACGCCGGGGTGTTAGATGACTTCCCCAAGGTCCCTTAGGGGCCGCTATGGGGCTAATCTCCTGTTTTGGGGTGAGCAGACTTTCACCACCGGCTGCAGTGAAGTGTAATCCCTTGATGCATGCCAGCAGCTTACGAGTGCAGTCACTGTCTCAGAGTGAGAGCCCGTAGTGACCTGCTTGACAAGAGCAGTAGGTGATTCTGGCTGTTATTTCAGTGCGAATGAGTTCCCTGGAATGAGAGGGAGAAGAAAGAGAACCCAGTCGTCCCTGGGATACTCTCAGATCTCCCCTGGGAGCTACTCTCTGTGCTGTATGCAGCCTTAAATTCAAGATCCTTACTCTCTGTTTACTGTGGCACCTAGACACAAGCTGAACCTTTCATGAGATAGTCAGGTCAATCTATCTGCGGTATTTCAATTACTCATGGGCCATTTCTAAGGATTTCAATGGCATTATGATCTGTTGATGTACAATTTTTATACTATCTTCCAGCCTTCCCTCTGGCCAGGCAAACGGTAGACTAACACACCAGATCTGCACCTCTTCATCAGCTACTCCAAATCCAATCCCCCAGTCTCATCTTGAGCTCTACAGCAGACCATCTGATAAGCACCAACCCCCAGGAGCCTTCATTTCCAATAAACTACACAGATGTTCCCCTCCACAACTGCTCTAGTCAGGGAAGCAGGCAGGCTAACTGTAGATCGTCACCTCTCCTTCTGTTCCTGCAACCCCAGGGCCCCAGCCTCATCCCCAGCCCTGCCGTAGAACACTGCCACGGCCTCCCTGTCCCCTCTTTCCTCCTCTCCTGTGTAGATCCTATAGTTCTTCTCCTCCCCACTTCCCTCCCCAAACTATTTGTCTCAGCCCTCTAATCTAGCAGGCACTCCTGGGAACCCACAGGACACTTGGATGAGGCAAGCAAGTAGGCTAACTGCAAGTCTTCCTCTCTCCTTCCATTTCTCCAAGCCCAGTCCCTCAGCCTTACCTCCAGCACCCCCAGCTCTACAGAGACCTTCTGCTCTGGCCTCTCCTCACTCTCTGAACCCATTCCCAGGGGACTAACTAAACAGGTCCTGCTGGAGTACCCTGCTTTCTTCGCTCCTGTGAACACCCTCAGCCCTCCCCAACCTATCCCCATTCTGAAATGTCAGCCCCCAACACCCAGAAACACATTTTACCTAGAACCCCCAGTACCCACACCTATGAGGACCAACCCCAGAAGAATTTCCTGCCAGGCAGCACACGGCAACTACATTCTCCTAAGGATCAGAGAGGGCGTTAGAAACCAAGGAACAAACTGTCTCACCTACAAAAACAAGACCAGATATCAGCATACAGAATTACAATCTTCCCTATCCCTGATGCCCAGACTGCAGTGTCTGGCACAAGCAATAACAGTTAAGACAACATGTCTTCACTAGAATCCAGCAATCCTGCCTGAAGAATCTGACATAGCTGAAGCACACAAGAAATATCTTAAAACAGGATTTATGAATATGATATTTTAAAAAGGAAATGAATAAATTCCTCACAGAAGTCTATGAAAACACAAACGAACAGCTGAAAGGAAATGAATGAAACCATTCAAGACCTGAAAGTAGAAATAGATCAATAAAGAAAACCCATACTGAGAGAAATCTAGAAATGAAAAGTTTAGGAACTCGGATGGAAAACAAAGAAGCAAGCTTCACCAACAGACTATGAGAGATGGAAGAGGGAATCTCAAGCATTGAAGATACGATGGGAGAAATGGATGCCCTGGTTAAAGAAACATGAAATCTAAACAACTCCTGGCATAATACATCCAGGAAATCTGTGACACTATGAAAACTCCAAATCTAACAACAATAGAAATAAAGGAAGGAGAAGAAACACAGGTAAAGGCAGAGAAAATATTTTCAACAAAATCATAGAAAAAAAAATTCCCTAACTTAAAGAAGTTAACTTAAAGAAGTTAACTTAAAGAAGTTCTTGTAAATCAATGTACAAGAAGTTTACAGAAAACCAAATAGACTGGAACGGGAAAGATATTCCAAACAATAAATATACAAAGGAAAGAAAGAATATTAATATCAAGAGAAAAAGACCAAGTAACATTGTGATGACTATTTTTCTTGTTAACTTGAATAAATTTGTAATTAGCTCAAACTCCAAAAATGACTGGGTACACATGTGAGTGATTTTTGTTTAACTAAGTCATTTGAAGTTGGAAGATCCACTTCTAATCTGGATCTTTGAGGTGGGAAACCGTATCTTTAATCCAGATATTTTGAGGTGGGAAGACCCACCTCTAATCTGGGCTACACCTTCTGCTGGAAGCCTCTATATACACATGGAAGAGGCAAGCCTAGCTCTTAGCCTGCTTGCTCATGCTCTCACTACAAGCCCCTTCTGTCACTAGCGTTATAGCCTACTTTCCAGGATTCAAGCATATACTGAAGAATAGTTTACATACACTTAGTGGACGGAACAGTTACTGGATTCTTGGACCTTCTGTTCATAGGTAGCCATTGTCGTATTAGCTGGACCACAGAGAGTAAGTCATTCTAACAAATCCCATCTCTCTCTCTGTCTCTCTCTCTCTCTGTCTCTCTCTCTCTCTCTATGTGTGTGTGTGTGTGTGTGTATTTACACATGGATATATGGATGGATGGATGGATGGATGGATGGATAGATTCATACTATAAGGTTTGCTACCCTAGAAACCTTGACTAATTTAAACATCTATGTCCCAAACACAAGGTCACCCAAGGTTTTAAAAGAAATACTAGTACAGCTTAAATGACATATTTACCCTCACACATTGATAGTGGGAGACTTCGGTACCCAGTCTTGCCAATAGACAGGTCATCCAGACAAAAACTAAACAGAAAAATGCTGGAACGAACTGATGTTATAAACAAATGGACCTAATAGTCATTTACAGAACATTCCACCCAATCACAAAAGAATATACCTTCTTCTCAGCATCTCACAGAACTGCCTCCAAAACTGACCATATACTCGAACACAAACCAAGTCTCAACAGATACAAGATAACTGGAATAACTCCCTGCATCCATCCATCAGATCACCAAGAGCTAAAGCTGGATAGCAACAGCAGAAAACTTAGGAACTCATGAAACGGAACAACTTTCTACTGAATAAAACACGGCCAAGACAGAAAGCAAAGACTCTCTAGAACTGAACGAAAATGAGTACACATCATACCCTAACTTATGGGACACAATGAAAGCAGTGTTAAGAGGAAAGATCACAGAGTAAGTTCCTATGTAGAACAATTGGAGTGATTTCATACTAGCAACTTAACAACACACCTAAAAGCTCCAAAACAACAGCAACAAAATCACATCCAAGAGGAGTAGATGGTAATAAATAATCAAACTTCAAGATGAACAACAACAACAAAAATACAAAGAATCAATGAAACAATGAGTTGGTTCTTGAGAAAAATCAGGAAAATCGACAAGCCCTAACTAAAAGGCAGAGTGAGAATATCCAAATTAACAAAACCAGAAATGAAGGGAGACACAACAACAGATACTGAGGAAATCCAGAGAATCCTAAGGACTTGCTTAAAAAAAAAAAAACCTATAATCTACCAAATTGGAAAATTTAAAAGGCTATCTTTTTCAATATATCCTACTCACCAAAGTGAAATCAAGATCAAATGAGCAATTTAAACAGATCTACAACCCAGAGTGAAATAAAAGCAATCATTCAAAGTCTCCCAATGAAAATAAAACAAAAATGCCCAGGGCCAGATGGTTTTCATGCATAAACCTACCAGGGTTTCAAAGAAGAGTTAAGGCCAATATTTTTCAATTCATTCCACAAAATAAAAACAGAATGAACATTTCCTAATTCATTTTATGAGACCACAGTTACCCTGATACCCAAACCACATAAAGACCAAAGAAAGAAAAAGAGGTATAGACCTATTTCCTTTATGAACACAGATGCAAAAATATTCCATAAAGTACTTGCAAACCTAATACAGGAACACATCAAAAAGATCATCCACCATGATCAAACAGGTTTCAATCAAGATATGCAGGAATTATTCAATATATGAAAACTGATCAAGGCAATCCACCATATAAAAAAACTGAAAGCCCAAAAGCATATGATCATCTCAGTAGAACCAGAAAAGGCCTTTGACAAAAATTTCCAATACCCCTTCAAGGGAGAAGTCTGGGAGAGATTAGGGATGCAAGGGATATGCCTCAGCATAATAAGGCAGTTTACAGCAAGCTCATAGCTAGCATCAATTTAAATGGAGAGAAAAAGCAATTCCAGTAAGATCAGGAGCAGACATGTTTGCACACTCCATAGCTATTTAATATAGGATTTGAAGTTTTAGCTAGAGCAATAAGTCAACTGAAGGAGATCAAGGGGCTACCAATTGAAAAGGAAGACATCAAAGTATCTTTATTTGTGAATGATATGATTGTATGTATAAGTAACCCTAAAAATTCCACCAGAGAACTCCTATAGTTGACAAGCACTTTAGTACAGTAGCTGGATATAAAATTAACTCATAAAAATCAGTAACCCTCCTATATACAAATGACAAATGGACTGAGAAAGAAATAAAGAAAACATCTTTCACAATGGCCTCAAATAATATAGCTTTGGGGTAACACTAACCAAGAAAGTGAGACATATATGAAAACTTCAAGTCTTTGAAGAAAGCAATTGAAGAAGATATCAGAAGATGGAAAGATCTCCCAGGCTCATGGATCAGTAGGATTAACATAGCAGAAATGGCCATCCTACCAAAGGCAATCTACATTGAATGAAATTCTCATCAAAGTCCCAACACAATTCTCCACTATTCTTGGAAGGAAAATTTTCAGCTTCGTATGGAAACACACACACACACACACACACACACACACACACACAACATACAAACAAAAAGCAGATAAAACAACAACAAAAACAAAAACAAAAAGAAAACCCAGAATAGCTGAAACAATCCTGAGTAATAAAAGAACTGCTGGAGGCATCACCATTCCCAATTTTAAGCTGTGCTACAAAGCCATAATAATGAAAATAGCATGGTATGGGCATAAAATCGACATATTGATCAGCGGAATAGAATTGAAGACCCAGACATTAATCTAAACCTATGAACACCTGATTTTTGATAAAGAAGTCAGAAATAAACACTGGAAAAAAGACAGCATCTTCAACAAAATGATGCTAGTCAAACCGGATGACTGCATGTAGAAGAATGCAAACATATATAATTTTCACCCTGCGCAAAGCTCAACTCCACATGGATCAAAGGCCTTAACATAAAATAAAACACACAGAACCTGATGGAAAAGAAAGTGGGGCATAGCCTTGAACTCATTGGCAAAGGAGAATATTTTCTGAACAGAACACCATTAGTTCAGGCACTGATATCAACAGTTAATAAATGGTACCTCATGAAACTTCTTCATGGGAAAGAACATCATCAGCTGGACAAAGCAGCAGCCTATAAAGTGGAAAAAGGTTTTGCTGTTGTTGTTTTGTTTTTAACAACTGCACATAAGCTAGAGGGCGTGGTGGTTTGAAAGAAAATGGCACCCAAAGGGGGGGCACTTTAGAAGAGTGGCTTGTTTGGAATAGGTGTGGTTTTGTGAGAGGAAGTGTGTCACTATAGGAGTGGGCTTTGAGGTCTCCTATACTCAAGCTACTCCCAGTGAGACAGACCACTTCCTGTTGCCAGCAAGATGTAGACAGTACCATGTCTGCCTGAATGGCACCATGCTCCCCATCATGATGATAATGGACTGGACCTGAGCTCCGTCACGCTCCAGATGATGTCTGCTCTGGAGCACCACAGGTATGCTTTCAATTTGATCTACTCTTCTTAAGTCCCCTTCATGGGAAAACATTTAAGCACCATGATGTTTGTACTGATTACCAAGTTGAGGGGACTGAAACTCACCATGGAAACTAATCTCTGGGTACATCTTTGAGGAATTATCCAGACTAGATCAGCCGAAGTGGGATGACCCATTTTCCATCTGGGTGGCCCCAGTCCTTAAACTGGGGCTCCAGTCTGAATACAACAGAGCAAGTGAGCTGAGCGTAAGCATTCACTGTTTTCTGTTTCCTGACTCTAAATGCCACGTGACCAGCTGCCCCCGTTCCTGATGCCGTACTTTCTCAACCATGATTGACTGTATCCCCTGGAGCTGTAAGGCGAAAGAGGCCCTTCTTCCTTAAAATGGCGATGGACCTAAATAGTCTGCTCTGTGGAGATGATCTAGAGAAAGCCTCTGCCAGAAAAAGCGAGGGGGTCAAAGGCAGGCCGCCATTAGCAGACGATACTAAAAGCTCAGTAGAGGAAAAGGCATTTGAGCAGCACCGTTTCAGATACCAAGATATTTACAGATTTCATTCAACACACATGTGCTAATCTCAGAGCCAAGGTGAGGATGGGATTCTTGGCTTGGCTGCTGTAGGACCATGGTTGCATACTTTTCCTTGTGTCATCTGTAAAATGGGGACTATTCTACCAGGCTGTATTAAAGATCAAAGTTGATGATGCGTAAAAGATCCCTTTGATAAGGAGACTATTGGGATTAAGAAAATAATACTCCAAAATGAAGGCGCTAGAAGCTGCCTGGAGTAAAGTTTCACCATGACTTTGTATGCCCCTTGATTCCTTTTCTCCTCCCATTTCCCACACACACACACACACAAAAAAAAAAAAAAAAAAAAAAAAAAACAAGGCACAGAAACTAGAATCTCTCTTCTCTAGGGTAGATCTCTGAAACTAGAACCCCCTTTCTGCAAAGCAAACCCCAAAGGCAAGGAACAACACTCTAGTCTTCTCTTGCCTTTCTGTACTGGTATTCTCTACCATAGCTTTCCTGATGGTAAGACTTTCTGTGTCCCATAACCAAGAAGGCTGCACAGAGAAGCGAAGAAAGCTCTGAAGCCCTTGCTGGGTTTCCCCAGTCAGCCTGTCAGCGTTATATCAGACCCTTTCTGTCCAGTCAGACCTCCATGTGGCTCTTTATGCATCACCGAACCTAAGTTTGAAAGATGAACAGTTCACTCTGAGTTTATGGGTCTTCAGTTTGAAAGCTCTTGTATTATATAGAACAGTGGGTGATCTAATACTCCCTTCTTTGCCTGTCTTTTGATAAAGGGTGTCAGACACTATAGGCAAGAAATAAAATCCCCGTCTTTCTCCCTACACAACCAAGAGCTGGTGTTCGCCGTGTTCGAGCGTTATTCTGAGTGTTTCTCGGGTTTTGAGTCACGTGATTAGGAGAAGCCACGCGATGAAAGCCTGACGCTAAGAGATATGGATAAAGCAGCAGCTCAGATGCCCGAAGAACAGGTGCGGAGTTAGGGCAGAAATGTGTAGGCCTCCAGGTACAAAGCCCTTCCAGGACCTTTCCGAGTCAGAGACAGCACGCACAGTTATGGCTGAGCTGCTTCCTGTTCTCACAGAAGGAGTGCTCCACTCTGGCTGCACTACCATGCATCCCTTCACTGAAGATTATTATTATTTTTTTTTCTGAATTAGGGTTGGCAAAGCATTTATTTATTTTCTGGTCAATGTTTTGCTTAGATGTCTGGTTTCTCCTGCTTGTTTATTTTGTAACCGAAGCTGAACCCATGGCCTGAGCCTGGTCGAATCTGCCTCATCTGTACTATTTACGTTTCTAGAAACTGTACTACTGTGGATCAGATATACGCATATATGTATATGAACGGTAGGCACATATGTGCACACATGAAAACATGCGTGTGCATATGTGCGCATACTCAAATCCCTTCTGTGCGCTAAGCTCTCAGCTAGACACTTCTCAGTACGCCCACTAGCCTTGCAGGAGGATATAGAGCAGCACCCACTCATTGCTTTAAATGCCGTGCCTGAGGTTACGCAAAACCAAGAAGAGATCTGTTTTATAAATTGTCTTTTTACTCTGCGTTTTTCATTTCTCTCCATTTGCTCCCCTCGGTGTGTTAGGGAACCTATCTTGAGACCTACTCTCTTTCCTTAGTTTTAAATTTGTTTGTTTTTAAGGAGGTACCAGTTGGTTGACAAGTTAACTTTCCTAAAAAACAGGCGCGACAAAAGAGGAATGATTCTGCGTGGAGCCGCCCATTTCAGGAGTTGCAGCTGTCCCCGCAAACTCAGTTTACCTGCGAGCTACTCCTCCAAGGTTCACTTGCTGTCACTGGCCGAAAGCTTCTAGCCGGGGTGGGAGGCGGACAGTCAGCCACAGCGCTGCTCAGAGAACCGGCAGCTGTCCACCCTCCGGAGCCGCGAGGAAGAATTCTAGGAATGTGGCGGAAGCCACCGGCTGCTCCCGGGACTGGTCAGGTGACTGGCACGCAGGGCGAGCTACCTCCAAGCACAAAGGCAGCTCCAGGAAGGGCGAACCGCGGCCGACCCAGAAGACAGAACGCCCTGTGTTCGTGGAAATCTACACTGTCCCTTCCGAGATTGGGTGGGGGTGGGGAAGCCACGCAGGAAGCCGGTCTGGTAGATAGGCCAGGTTGGAGCAGGTGATGGGATGGCAGCGTCCCAGCGGTTTCAAACACCTCCCCAGTGAGACACGAGAGTTCAAAACACCACCGAGCCTTGTCTGGGTAGAGTCACTGCCTGGGAGAAATGGCCTTCCCGCCTGTCCTCTAGATTAATGTCAGGGCAAATTTAAGGATGTAGGGAGGTGCTAGCGGACTGAACAAACTGGCTCCCTGAAACCTTAGTTTTTCACTCTGTTTGCAAGGAAGTTCTTCGTGGTCATCTACATCAGCGGTTCTCAACCTTCCTAATGCTTCTACCCTTTAACACAGTTCCTCTAATTGTTGTGACCCCAACCACAAAACTATTTTTGTTGCTACTTCATAACCATAATTTTGCTACTGTTATGAGTCATAATGTAAATATCTAATGTGAAGGATATCTGATAATATGACCCCTGTGAAAAGGTCATTTGACCCCCAGCGGGTCGACACACCCACAGGTTGAGAACCCCTGATCTACATGAATCAAATATTATGGATTGTATTTTTAAGTATTGCTACAAGAGCCAGAAAAAACGTTTATCTTGCTTAATCTGTTGACACCCTAAACTCTCTCGTGTGTGTGTGTGTGTGTGTGTGTGTGTGTGTGTGTGTGTGTGTGATCTAAGCCTTGGCTGACCTAGACCAGACTTCTTATGCAGTCCAGCTTGGCCTTGTACTCACAGAGTCTGCCTCTGCCTTCTCAGTGCTGGGATTAAATATGTGTGCACTACACCCAGGTTCTGAATTGTTTAAACAGCTAGGCACACATTTAAAACTAAAAAAGAACTGTATTCTTTTAATCCACCTCCGGTGGGATCATGAAGGCGGCTCTCCAGCAGGTAAGCCTATCTTCAGGATGACAAAGATATAGTCACCGACTCCCCTGGGGTTGCTCCCCACAAAGGGAGGTCAGGGGCTACAAACAACATTCTGAGAGAATAGTGCCATAAATCGCACCAGACACTTGGCATTCTGTAAGCAGAGACTTGTTCATTTGTTTCTCAGCCACCCAGACCCAAATAATCACACAGAAACTATATTAATGACAACACTGCTTGGCCAATGACTCAGGCGTATTTCTAGCGAGCTCTTACATCTTGAATTAACTCATTTTTATTAATCTGTGTATCGCTACAAGGTTGTGGCTTACCGGTAAAGGGTCTGGGCATCTATCCAGCTACATGGCATTCCCCTGACTCTGCCTACTCTCTCTCTATATATCTCTGTTCAGATTTCCTGCCTGGCTTTGCTCTGCTAAGCCACTGGCTGAAACAGCTCCATTATTAACCAATGGTAATAAAACATATTACATATCACAGCACACAGAGGGGAGTCCCACATCAGCATCCTATCATACTTTCTCACTGTCCTCAGGGGCAGAACTGTCCACATGAAGAGTTCCTTGATAAAATGGAAATGCCAGCTCTTGTCCCCAAAGTGTATCCTTTCTTAGTAATTTTCCAGTTTAGAAGATGACTGTGAAGTCTCCCGATTGGATGGACTAGAGTAGGCTCCTATAGACTTTACTCTCCTGATTGCTGATTTTGAAATCCTTAATTTTTTTCAGTGTTCAGCATGTAGTGTGCAGCACGTAGGGTTTGGAATTTGACATCCCATAGACACCAGCAAGAGAGGCAGTCATATGAGTGTGGGGACCCAGAGACACCCCATCTTCAATCTCAGCTATGCCATGCTGCAGTGGAGACTCGGGCAGTGAATTAGCCTTTTGGAGGCTGTGTAAAACAAAAGTAGCATCAATCTTGTCTTTTTGAGTATTCTTCTGTTTCTCCGGTACTGGAAATGAAACCTAAGCCTCACGTAGGTCAGGTCGGCGCTCTACCACTCACTGAGCTAGATCGCCAGCCTTCTTTTTACTTTTTATTTTGGGGCAGGCTCTCACTAAATTGCCCAGCTTGGCTTTGAACTCACTGTAGCCAGGTTGGTCTTGAACTTGTGATCTCTCTGCCTCGGCCCCTGAGTAGGTGAATTAAAACTTTATCCCTCCAGATCTTGGGCATTTTTATTCTGATAGATATTTTCCCATTAACTCCTTATTATGGCGTACCTTTTAAATATTATTAACTAAATTCAGTTCTTAGTGTAAAGATACTTAGGGATTTTTTTTGTTGCTGTTGTTATATATGTGTACATATAACAATATATATGTATATATTTCTATATATATTATATATTTAGTTGTACTTTTCCCCAGTATTAAATCTGGATATAATCTATTTGTATCATATCAACTTAACTGGATCCCTGTGGATCTGAGGACAATTCTTATTTCTTGGAGAAGTAGCTGTACTGTGGTCTTCTTCCTCCACCATGGCTTAATAATAACAGTGGTTTTGTTTACAGACCAAAGACAGACTATGGTGCAATGTATTTTAGATTTTTTTTTATGGCTGGGTAACCTGAACACCTGTGTTTTCCATATTAGTATAATATTTACTCTGTTTTTCACCAGGCAGAAGGGAATGCCATTCTAGAGAGCCAGGTACATTCTTGGTGACTTTTCAAGGTGACCTATACTCATTGTTCACTTATAAATACATTAATAATTTACTCACTCATGGGTCTGTAGATTCTGCTGTATGAAAGTAACCACAGGACTCAGTCTCTCTACTACTGGGACAGTGTCTGCCAAACACAGAAAGCTCTTTAGGGAGCAATTTTGATAAATATAATTAGCTCAGGGAGCCAATTTGTTCTGAGGAATTCAAACTTCTGTCTTACAACTCAGGTTAGAATAGGCCTGATTTCCTATTTCAGAAAATTCTAGAACAGCAAGGTTTATATTCTGAGCAACAGGATTCTGACTCAAAACAATTTCATTTAATTTACCTGAATTTAAAATGCCTACTGACTCACTTGGGCCCATTTGGATGCTAAGAAACTTTGAATAAATTTCCCAGATAGATTTTTCTCTTGAAAGAAAGGATTAAAGATTCTTTTGAGGGAACATCTTTTTCACAGTGTGAAAAGTCTACAGGCGTTCCCATGGGAATCGCCGGAATATATTTCAGCCCTTCCCACAGATGGCTATTGTTCCCTGGGCAGCTCTGGGTCCCTTTGCTGCATTTCACTTGTACCAGAAGCCTCCAATGCTAGTTTATCTCAAACAGCTCTAAGAGAGCCAGACCTCAGGGTTTTTGCCAAAATTCATAAGTCCGAATTTGTAGCCAGCATATTGTAAGTACATACATATGTAAGTTTTGTCATCTTTTTAGACAAAAGCTCAAGCATGTAATTTTAAATACCGATTGCAAGTTTTGAACACAAATGGAGAAGAAGTGTCTCCCTTTATGGGCAATGAGAGGCAACTAACAAACAGTTTAAAGTCGAAAACCTCGTGGTGGTTCAGGATGGTTTCATAGTGTATCTATTTTCACCTGGAGCTTCTGACTTGCCAGGTCATATTTTCTCTAGAACAACATATATCTTGGTTTCAAAAATCCAAATTCAAATTTTGCTTGGTTTATTTTTTTTTCCAGGAAACATGTCCAAACTCTCAAACCATGGGGAACACTTAGTGTTGAACATATGATTGTTTCATTTAAATTCCCAATACTACAGCTGCTGAACAAATTATTTCCCATCTTTACAATATTTAAAAAATGGATTACATGAAACCAAATTGTTGATCATTATGCTGATTTAAATGTGCATTTGAAAGAACAAAGAAGTGGTTAGATTAGATCATAATTTGCAAGATACACACAGCAGCAATGATGAACAACATCCATGAGTGTCCAACCTACTGACTGGAATGATGCTTCTTAGCTTTCTGCAAAAGTAATAGCAGGGACGGTTTCTCTGCTCATTGCGAAAGGCTCCATAAGGTATGAATGTGTAGCAAGGAGACCACAGCTATGGAGTAAAAGAGTATGTACACACTAGGGGTCTAGGACAGTTCCCTGATCTTAGGCGCTTAGAGACATATTTTGCTCACCCACAGAAAAGTGGATATTCATACCCTAAAAATTAAAATGTACACACACAGAGCTTCTAACTGCACTTTGTCTGCATAGCCAGCCAGCCCTTTGGAAGTTTTTCTGCCCTGCTTCCCCAGCCCCTCTGTTCCTGCCTCCCTGCAGTTTCTGGCCTGGCTTTGGTTAGCTTTTGTTTCTGTCTAACAAAAGGACAGGCGAGAAGACAGGCATACCTCCCAACACAGGACCCTGGCAGGTGCGGGCAACAGAAGGCAAAGGCTCGGATCCTTAGAGCACTTCAGCGGGGACCCAGGACCATGCTCAGTGGCCGCCCCGAAGCGCCTGCCTGTCCTGTCTGTGGCTGTTGGCACCTCCCTGTGTGCTTGTCAAACTGGCTCTGCACTAAAGTCCCTCCCAGGGACTCACCGAGTGGTATCGGGCGAATGTGTAACTTTTCTCCCTTTTCTGCACTTCTATTGAGATCTAACCATCGGCACAAAGCTTCCCTTATTCCTTTGGTAGATTTACAGCCTCTTCTCTGAGCCCGTTTGGAGTGTGAAAGAATTGGATTTGCTACCAACCAGTCATTTAGGTTTTGTTAATGAATAACTAACTCGCTTTAAAGAACCAAGGAAATTTTAGATTAATATCAGATGTGGGGCTTTCATAATGACGTGGGGGGAAAGGGGTGGGGAGAGATGGGGCTCGTGGAGTGAGATGGTATTTAAGCCAAATATGATAGGGGAAAAATACCACATAGCAAGCACAATGCGTCTGAAGGAGCAGCCATCCTACTCCATTATCAGCGTTGCTAGTGAAGCACTGAGCAACTGACTGGAGCATTCCTACTAGCCCTAGGGATTCTCTAACCCAGTGGGGTTTCTTCTTGTGTCCATTGAAATTGCTAGCTCATTTTCTTTACCTTCCAAATATGGGGCTGTCGCTCAGGCTTACTGCATAGGGGATTCCTTACCAGCTGCCCCATGTCTCCCTAGATCGCTCTCTTTTAAGGAGAATGCACTTCAAAACCTCTAATGCATAAATTAATTGGTGGTGCCCAGAGGACTGATACATGTGGAGGCTCCTCTCCCTCCTAAAAGGTATGAAAAGGACTTTCTCTCTTTATTGATCTGTGGTTTGGTTTGCCTACATAGACTATTTCTGAGTATTTCTAGAGCTTTCAGCCAGCTAGGGTGAGCGCACTGGGGCAGAGCAGAGGAGGAAAGTGAGGTGTGAGGAGCACAACCAAAGATATTGCATGTCTTTGTCATTGCCAATTATCCTGCCATGTTTACAAAAGCCACACTCAGCGTGGATGACTTTTTCCAATTAGTCTAGTCAAAATTGCATTGTCGTCCCTTGGGAAACCATATACTCAGGGTGGAGTTGATGCCCATACACAAGATGGGCCCTTTGATCTCGACAACCGCATGCCCTGATCACAGTGACTAATTTAGAGAAGACATATAGAGTCTTCTGAGTCATTCAGAGAACGAAGGTAAATGTTTGATCTCAGCGGGAATTGTCTTTGTTGCGGGTTTTGATGACAAGAAGATACTAAGTCATATTGCTCTTGTCAGATAGTGATTTTTGCTTAGATTTTCTGCCATTTCCATTGTGGGGTGGAAAGTCTGCCTGACAGAGCCTTCCTGGCCTAGGTTTGCAGGCAGACTCTTGAGAGAACACATGTTGAGCATTAGTAGACCCATGGATTCACCAGGGCATATTTGGGACAATATTTCCCTTGACGACAGCCATGGTCCTTCATTGACAATCTGTTGGAGAGGAAAGGCTTTGAAAAGAATGCAGCCATTCAGTGGACCTTACATCAGCTTTTTAAAATTAGTTTTTCTCAACTTGTTCACTTCTTTAATACTTCCACAGAACCTCCCAGACTCAGATGCCCAGTACCTGGTGTGAACCCAAATGGATCTAATCATGAGTCTTCCATGCACGGTTTTTATCAATTGGTTTAGTTTTACAGAGTTTGCTATGTCTCTGCTTTTCCCTCTATTCTTGTATAACTTGAAAACAGACAAAAACATTATCTCTAAACCATAAAGCAAGAAGATATTTCATTTACAAAAAACCCACCAAAATAAAAACAACAAAAAACAAAAGGATAAAAAAAAAAAAAACAAAAGCTCCAGACCCAATCAAACAAAAACAAGCAAACAAACAAAACCAGGTAAATGCTAAGTTAACCTTAGGTTGGTGAAGTGCATATAAGCATCGAAAATTCCTGAGTGAATATTGTCTATGTATAATTTTATCCTTTAGGTGGGAAAGAGACAGTGTCTCACTGTGAAGTCCAAACTAGCCTAGAACTCTATATAGCTCAGATTGGTCTTGAACTCATGAAGATCCTCTTGCCTCAGCAGGACAAGTAATAGGATTACAGGCATATACCACCATGCTGAACAAGCTTGGTTTTTGTTTGTTTATTTTTATACTTTGTCAAGTATACCATTTCTGTGTTCAATCTCTGAGTGCAGGTAGAGTACATTATAGTCACAGAAATGCAGAACTATTCAGAGACTCTATTTTAGCTCAGGAAAATTGTATGGCGATCAAACTGTGTCGGCCAAGCTTTTTAAGAATTGGGGAATAAAATTATGTGACTAAGACTTATTTAGTTTGTTTCACTATAATAAGAACTACTTTCATAAATATATGATGGCTAACACTTTGTTGATGCCCGAGGGAGGCCTGCCCCTTTCTGAAAGGGGATGGAGAAGTGGATGGAGGGTGGGTAGATGGGAGGTGGGGGGGCAGAAGGAGAGAGGAGAGGGAAAACTGTGGTCAGTACCTAAAATAAATGAAAAAAATCTAATTAATAAAAAATAGATATATGATGGCAAAGGCAATACCATTTACTGCCCAGCTGGAGAAGACACTTTTTAAGTCATTTTCCTCTGTGTGAAAAGCCTGTTGACTTACCAGGCAATCAGATGGGGAAGCAGAGGGCCACCCTATATTCCTCTCTGTCCTTGCCCCACCGGCATTTCGAGACAGGGCTTTTCACAAGGTCTCTTTCTTTTAGATGCTTAATATTTCTTATGATCTAGTACTGATAGTTCCTAGAGTGAAGCTCAGAGATGTGTTGGTTAGTCTGCATGCTCTAGAGGTGTAGAGTAGTTTTCCCTTCTTCAGGACGCTAGGGATTGTGACTTGCTTCTAACACAGAGAGCATCATCAGACGGCTAGAACATTATTCCCATGGCTCCCTTTTTATCTGAGACACCATCATGCTGCCAGACCCAGTCTCAAAGTCATCTTTCCTTTGATGCAATTGTCCATGTGGAAAAACACATTGTACAAGGAACTAGGGATGGTCTCTAGGAGCTAAGGGTGGTTTCATCAAAAGCTAACAAGAAACCAAGGGCATTCATTTCTATAGACACCCAGAAAAGAATTCTTCCCACACTGGAAAGAAATCTCCAGCACTGTTTCTAGGTGTGAACTTAGCTCAGCCAACATGCTTGATTACACTCTTGCAGGATCCTTAGTAGCCACATGCTGCCAAAGATATTTACAGTCATATCCAATATTCACATTGCAGCCCAGTGAACAATAGTAAGCTCACTCAAAGCATTTTGTTTTGTGACTTTTAAGAGGTTTATTTTGAATGAAGAATCTGTGGTTATGTATATATTTCTGCATGTGAATGTGCACCTACCTGGGGAGGCCATCAGAGGGTGTTAGGTTTCTAGGAGCTGGTTTCTAGGTTTGCAGGTGATTGTAAGCTTCTCATTGTGGGTTCTGGGAACCAAACTTGGGTCCTCGGCAAGAGCAGCAAGTATTCTTAATATCTAAGCCATTTCTCCATCCCTACAGTTTTTTTTTTTAAATTCAATGACATGATTCCCAAGCATGAATATAGGTGAAAAGTTGTGTTGCAATGTCAAAGGGTTGACGCGCCTGGGTGCTTCTTAATGAGCCTATTAAATTATCATGTACAACCGACTTCCCCTGCCATGGCAACACCTGAGGCTGACCTCCAGCCTCCACTCATGCCCGCCCATATGCCACGGTCCATTCAGTGATCTGTAAACCCGTGTCTGCTGCAGTTTCCCTTCGCCACACCATCGCCATCTCCTATTGCTCTTGCTTTTGGTAGCTCTGCTCTAGCTCCCCTAAAGCGTACAAATGTTGTCGCTGTTCCCCAGAGGCCTCTGCCCTTGCTGCTGCCTCCGTCTCAGGAGGCTTCCCCTCGAGGGCCATTGATTTACTCCTGCTTTGGCTTTGAATCTGGAAGGTCGCCACAACCTCGCTGCGTTTGGGCAGCTTGGTCTCCAGCTGGTGGCACTGTTTGGAAGACCTTGGAGCCTTGGAGCCTGTAGGAGGTGGTGGTGAGTAGGGCCTCTAGTGGAGGGTCTTTGAAGATTCAGCCTGCTCTGCTCAGGTTTTAGCCTGGTTTCTCAGCTTCCGGTTTATGGCAGGTGAAGAGTTACAGTACACACCACTCTCATTCTCTCTCTCTCTCTCTCTTTCTCTCTCTCTCTCTCTCTCTGCCTCTGTCTCTCTCTCTCTCTCTCTGCCTCTGTCTCTCTCTCACTCTCTCTGTCTCTCTCTCCCCCTTTCCTTCTTTCTCTCCTCCTCCCTTTCCCCCTCTCCCTCTCCCCATCTGCCTCTGTTTTTCCCACAGCTCCTTCTGAAACGCAGACTTTGGTTTGCATTGGTGCTTGCTGTGGACTAGTTTCCTGAAACCTGTGTGAAAAAGCCAGCTGAGATGGAGCACAGTTGTAACCGCAGAACTAGGGAGGTGGTGACAGAATCCTGGAGTGGCTGGCCGGGCAGCTGCCATAAACAGTGAGTCCAGGAACAAATAGGAGACAGTGTCTCGGGAATAAGGTAGACAAGGCCTGAGGGTGACTGCCGGCTTCCACACATGCACGTGCACACACGTGTACACACACAAATACAAACTTTACAAGGCAGAAACTGCATCTTTCAGTTGCTCCCTGGAGTCTGGGTAGCAGCAGAGTCAAAAGGATTTACTTTTGCTAGGAAAAAATTGCTATGCAGACAGTTTGGAAAATCAGAGAGAAGCCACAAATGACCAACACCAGGGATAAAAGAGGGCACAGCTCTCTCATTGGATCAACAGGAAGAGAAAACTGCAATAAAAAGCTCTTCGAGATGCTAATGGAGGCAGCCACACTCCCCTGCTTCTCCAAGAAGACCTACAGCAACAGGTAGTGCAGCTGAGCGTGAAGATGGGTGATGCCAGAGAAGTCTGGGAATCAACGGGAGAAAACTAGAAACCTTGTGACATCCAGAAACCTAGACAACAGCACAGTGAGGGAAACAAAATATCCTAGCACCTGCCATCTGGACGGAAGCCTTCCTGGTGCCTGCCACGTTCCACTCTGGCTCACTCCCAGGACCACCGCGACTGAGAAGGACTGCGCCTTCTAGCTACAACTCATTCCTGCTCACTCCTGCTCAATGCTGTGGTGGGCACTATGGCTGAATTAATTGGGGACGAAACAGGTCCCAAGTGCATCAAGCACACATGGCTGAGGTGGCCTGAGGTCCTGTTCATAGATGGAGATGTTCACAATAACAGCAGTGAGGACCAACATGACACCTGCAGCCACTACACCCATGAGAGTCTACCCCACATGCTGTCTCCATACGCTCTTGGTCACAGGCTGTTGACGATACTGGATGTGAAGATAGCATACCAATGTAGTAAACCATCAAATGGGATAGTTGGATAAGACTGGAACAAAATGCACTCAGAATAACCAGAAGCTATAGAGAGGGAGCTGCGATCCCTGTGATTAATGTGGTTTTCCTCATGACTCACCTTCGTCTTTCCTGGGTCTAGTTAGAGACGCGGGCTTCAGGTTTCTTGCCACTGTTGGTGGAGCCAGCACTAGAAAACCTTCCAAGCCACATCAGTGTCAATGGTTACTGAGAACACCATCACCTAATAGGAGCCATCATTTCCGTTGTAAGAAGTAACCACCCAGGGTGCACCTCCAACATGCCTGTCTATACCAGGCCTGCTTCAGCTGCTGGAGTGTTTCCACTCTCATGAGACTTGCAGAAACAAAGCATGGGTAGCACAATATGAACTGGGCTCGAACTTTTGAATCACAATTAAAAAAAGGGCAGACATCATGGAATCCAACTGGAAATCAACTTAATGTCGTATAACAGACAGATACCTCCAGGTACACTTTCAAGTGGAAGCTGCTCACTGAGAAAGCTATCACGTGAAACTGTTAGATAAAGCCATTCTGCCAGGTGCACAATGTTCATTGGAGGAGCACATAAAAAACAAAAACAAAAACACAAAAAACGAGTAGGGTAACATGACTGCTCTTTTTTTTAAAAAATTGATTTTATTGAGCTATATATTTTTCTCTGCTCCCCTCCGTCCCTTTCCCCTCCCCTTCTACCCTCTCCCATGATCCTCATGCTCCCAATTTACTCAGGAGATCTTGTCTTTTTTCTACTTCCCATGTAGATTAGATCCATGTGTGTTTCTCTTAGGGTCCTCATTGTTGTCTAGATTCTCTGGGATTGTGATTTGTAGGCTGATTTTTCTTGCTTTATGACATGACTGCTCTTAATGGTCACAACTTTGTAATAACTAATTTCAAAGATGTTAAAATAGATGAAATGTATGATAAAGAATTCAAAAGAATCATCTTTTAAAAAGCTCAGTGGGACCCAGGAGAAGACAAATAAACAGGTAAATTTAATTAAGAAACAACAAGGCATATGCTGTGGGCTATTTGTATACTGCGTGATAACGTGTTGCTGTGATGAGTAATAAAAAGCTGACTGGCTAATAGGCAGGATGTATATGTGGGACTTCTGAGCAGAGAGAGGAAGTAGGAGGGAATAATCTAGGAGCAGAGGAGATGAGACAGCAACAAGATGTGGAGGGAGTCAGGCATACAGAATGAAAGAAAGGGAAAGCCACATGGTAAAATGTAGATTGATAGGAGCAGGCTAATTTATGTTATAAGAGCTATTGGGACAGCGTAAGCTAAGGCCGAGCTTTCAGAATTAAGAAGTCTTGTTATTTGTGAGTGGGTGGCCCAAAGGAAAGTCTGACTGACGGTATGAGTAGAAGCCCAGCAGAGAGACTTTGAAAAAGAACCAAACAAGAAACTTGGAAATGAAAAAAGTAATAAGTGCGATAAAAAATTCATGTGAAAACTCAAGGCAAAAGACTAGGCCAAGAAGAAAAAAAATATTATCGGAGCTTGAAGACAGGACTTTAAAAAATATCACATTCGGACAGATTTTAGATCTTCAGGACATCATTAAATCGACAAGCCTCCATTATCATTCTTACACCCAAAGAGGAGGGAAATAAAGGCTAAGGACATTGAAAAGGCTAAATAAAACAACAGCATAAAACTTCCATAATTTTGGGAAAAACATGAGATCAATATACAAGAGGCTTATAGAACACCAGAGAATCGAGTCTACAAACAATTCTCAACAGTCATGTCCAAGGGAAAATTAAAATCTCTAAGATAAAAATCAATAAATCGCAGCCTGGGGCAAGCACATTAGACAAGCAGTAATTTCTCAGCTAGTAGACAGGGAAGACCTGGAATGATACAGTCTCAATTCTTGAAAATTAATGTACCAGAAAGTTCAAATTTATTAAAGAATAAGAAATAAATACTCCCCCAAACAAACAAAAACTAAGGGAATTCAAAACAACTAGACAAGCCTTTTAAAGGATGATAAAGGGAGTTCTCTATACAAAAGTAGAAGAAAGACAACTACCATCATGGTAACATGCAGAAGTACAAATCCCACTAGAAAAGTAGATACACGGATGAGAAATAGAAATAAATAAAATATCTTTAAGCTACAAAAATGAATAAAAGAGGAGGAACTGGATGAAAGACACTCAAAATAACCAGAAAAAAATCAACAAAATGACAAGAATAAGTTTTTACCTTTCACCAGTAACTCTGCAAGTAGCCTTAGCTATTCAATTAAAAATGGAGAAGAGTTGAATAGTATTAAAGAAAAAAGAAGAACCAACATTATGATGTCTATAAAAAACTCATATTACTGGCTAAAAAAACCACCTACATTGTAAGTGAAATGATGGAAAGATGATTTTCCAAGCAAATGGTATCCCCAAACAGGAATATTTATACTTATACTCAACAAATTGGACTTCTAGACAAAACCAGTAAGAACTAAAGAAGGCAACTGTATCATGATCTTGGGATTAATTAATCAAGAAGATATAATAATTGCTAATCTATAGACAATTTTGGAGCACTCAATATTATAAAATGAACACTGTACTAAGAGGAGATATGAGCTCCAATAAATAGTGAGGGATTTTAATGTTCCCACTCTCACAAATAGATCATTTAGTTTAAAAAGGAATAAAAAGTCAGTAAACTATTTATGTATTTTATAAATGGATACTTATACATTTATATTAGATGGACTTAGAAATTCATATACTATGCCATTCAACACCCACAGAATATATACTCATTCATTCATCAGCACCTGAAGCTTCCTCTAGAATAGACATAAATTGAGTCACAAATCAAGTAAGGAAATTAAAAAGCTTGAAATAATGTCCTGTTTACTGTATGATCACAGTACACTGAAACTAAAAACCAACAGGAAAAACATCAGAAATTGCACATATATAGACATAATGAGATGGAGCAACATAGTTTGTAAGAAATATTGAATCATTGAATGATGTGAGATTCCCCTCTGTATGCTGTGAATGTTTCATTACTATTGGTTAATAAAGAAACTGCCTCAGCCCATAGCAGGACAGAATATAGTCAGACTGGAAGAGCTATATATAGAGAGAGTAGATAGAGTCAAAGAGATGCCATGTAGCTGCTGAAGGAGACAGATGCCCAGAACTTTTGCTGGTAATCCACAGCCTTGTGGCAATACACAGATTAATAGAAATGGGTTAATTTAAGATGTAAGAGTTAGTTAATAAGAAGTCTGAGCTAATAGGCCAAACAGTGTTGTAATTAATATAGTTTCTGTGTGATTATTCTGGTCTGGGCTGCTGGGAAACAAATGAGTAGTCTCCATTTACAAATGGTGTCAATGTGGGTCAACTATATTTACATAAAACCTGAGAGAGTTTGGGAAGAAATTCTAGACACAAAAGAACAGAGTTAAGCTTCTTGGTATCAGCTTTTTCTTGAGTGGGCTCTGTTTGCATGGCTCCTTTTAAGAGAAGGCTTCCTGAGTTAGTGTTAGTAGCAAAAACTGCATGGTTTCTTTAAGAACTGGCTTCCTGGTTTGTGCTGGTGTCACAAATGCCTCTGGCTCTTTTGGGAAGTCCTGCACTTAGGTGGGGTTTATGAGCAGCATGCTACTAGTTGCTTAATGGCGCCATAGACCTGCTGCATTCCTGGAGCTGGGGTGGTGAGCATGGCTCGTAGAGGTGGTGAACATACCTCTGCCATATTGGACTGGGCAGAGCAAACAGGTAGTGTGGCAGAGTTGGTTCTAGCCATGCCTGTTTAGCATTTTTTAAAAAAGCACTCATGGTCAGAAAATGATTACAGGTATGCAATAAAGACAAGATTCAAATGGAAATAAACCTAAAAAATGTACACAGGCTTAGGATAGAGCAGAATATAAAAGAGTACAGAGCAAAAAAGAAGGCATGTAAAGATGGAAAATACACAAAGAGTCTGGATTATGTATGTTATTGTGTTTTCTTTGAATTTTTTGACTATAAATAAGCTAAGTACAAAGAGACATTTCATTGTATGGGTTGTTAAGCTAAACTAACATATATATTTTAAAGTTATCTTGACTTCAAAATTTGAGTCTAAGGATATGTTATGTTGGAAAAGAGGTTCTGCTTTTGTTTTCACAGAAAGTGAGAACCTGTGGATTAATTCCAGACTAATGTGGTTTGATGGAACAACTCCCCCAAAGGTCTCTGTGAACCCTAAAAATACTTCACCCAATAAACATCAGGAAGTAGGTAGAGAAAACTATGCCCAAATTCCCAAAATTATTGTTGATAAATGTTTGTTTTCATTTAAAGGTGGATATGATATAAAGAGATGAATACTTTACATTGGTATACTTGAAGTCATGTTAGGTTTTCTAGATATACAGAGATATATTTAAGTTAGATAGATAATCTTCAACACTTAAAGACCTACAAGATATAGCCTTGAAAATGTTTTAAAATCTTAAACTTTTCATGACAATGAGACACATCTGCTCCTGACAGCACCAACCTACTTCAAGAGAATGTTGAGCATCGAAGAGGCCCCTTATGGAGTTTGTAAGCCTCTTGGGCAAGAAACAACTCTTGCCTGGACTGCTTGATGGTATGCTGTATGAACTGGACATGCAGGACCCACAGAAAAATGACTGCTGAAATTGCCTAAAAAAAGTGAGACAGTTCTTCAGAGTTCCTGCTTCATAAAAGAGTTGCAGACATTCTACAGGACATAGAAGAAATTTCCTGCTTCATTGAAAAGTCTGCCAGATATTATGGGCCAGTAGGCTAAAAATGGATGTCCCAATTTACAGAACTTTGGGTGACTGTCTAGGCAGTGAGATATCTCTGTCAATTTTGAAGTTTTGGAAGTTGCTTACAATGTACTTTCTATTTACTTAGATAATATTATATTCTTCTGGGGTCTTTGAGGAGCTGAAGACAGATACAGTTTTCATTAGTTATGATAAAAGATAAATTAGATGTGAAACTTTAGACTCACAAAAAATTGTAACTATAAGTCTTACTTGATAACTGTTTTGTTATATGTAATGTTACTATGTTAAAGTTAAAACCTTTTTTATTTAGAAAGAAAAGGGGATATGATGTGGGATTCCTCTCTGTATGCTGTGAATATGTTTTATTAATATTGGTTAATAAAGAAACTACTTCAGCCTATGGCAGGTCACAATATATCCAGGCTGGAAGAGATATATAAAGAGAGTAGGCGAAGTCAAAGAGATGTCATGTAGCCTTTACACACAAACACACACACATACACACACACACACACACACACACACACACACACACACACACACACATATATATATATCTAAAGGAGACAGATGCCCAGAACCTTTACCAGTAAGCCACAGCTTTGTGGCAATACACAGATTAATAGAAATGGGTTAATTTAAGATGTAAGTGTTAGTCATTAAGAAGCCTGAGTAAGTAGGCCAAACAGTATTGTAGTTAATAGAGTTTCTGTGTGATTATTTGGAAATGGACGAGCAGTCTCCACTTAAAATTGAAGAAGTCAGAAATTTAGGAATTCCTTGAGCTGATGAAAATGACATGTGGTACGCTGTTGTAAAATATTTGTTTATACTATTAATCTGTGTCTTTGCCAAGGTGCCTTCTTGACTTAACAAAGAGCTTGAGTGGCCAATGGCCAGGTAGGAAGAGATAAGATGGGACTTCTGGAGACAGAGAGGACTCTGGGAAGAAGAAAGGGGGAGACACGGACAGGAAACAGGATGGAAGGTGATGCCATGTGATAGAAAGTAGAGTATATAAATGGGTTAGTTTAAGTTATAAGAGCTAGTTAAGAACAAGTCTAAGCTATAGGCCAAGCCTTCATAATTAATAAGGAGTTTCACTGTCATTATTTGGGAGCTGGGAGTACAAAGAAAAATCTTACTCAAGTACACCAATGCCTGTTAGACACTGCAAAAGCAGTATAAAGATGAAGGTCTTAGGGAACGAATACCTACATAAAATAGTTTAAACAGCCTCATGAGGTATTTCAATGAGTTTAAAAGGCAAGAATGAATCGAATCTTAAATTAGTAGAAGGAACTGTATAATGAAGGTCAGAACATAAACACCATAGTTTAAAATATTAGCTTTAAAGATCAACAGAGCAGAGTTGGTTCTTTGAGGAGACAAAATCATCAGCTAACAAAAGGGGATGGGGAAAAATACAAGAAGAGAAGAAGAGGAGGGAGAACATTGGTGAGTGAGAACATCAAAGTTAGCATTGAAGATGAGACATTTAAAAAAAGAAAAAGGATACATTACAACTGATACAAAAATCATTCAAAAGGCCATCAATACTTATTTTTAAAAATATATCTTAACAAATTGGAAAAATCTAGAACAAATGGACAAACTTCTGGCCATATACGACCTTCCAAAATGAATAAAAAAGAATATTAAAGACATGAACATGTGAATAACTAATTCAATTCAATCAGCAATAAACAACCTTCCAATAAAGAGCCTAGAACCAGTTGGCTGAGCTGATGAATTTTACCAAATTCCTAAAGAACTAATATTAATATTCCTCAACTATTGTACAGAACTGAAAGGAAGAGGCTTTTAAAAAACTCATTCTATGAGGTTTCCATTACCATTACTGATGCTGGTAAGGACACAACCACTACCATCACCACCTCCACCATCACGACGTCCACCACCACTACCACCAACACCATCTCCACCATCTCCACCTCTACCACCACCACCATCTCCACCATCTCCATCTCTACCACCACCACCATCTCCACCATCTCTACCTCTACCACCAACACCATCACCACCATCTCCACCTCTACCACCACCACCATCTCCGCCAGAACAACAACAAAGAAAAATTATAGATCAATATCTTTTATCTGCATAAATTAAAACATGCAAAATTCTTTAACAAAATATAGTTAAATCAAAAAGCACACCATGATGAAGTTGTTTTCATCCCTGAGGTGCAAAGATGGTACAACATATGCCAATCAAGAAACATAATGCAACAAATAGGTTCAATGAAAGGCAAAAAATCATGTGGTCATTGCAATAGCTTTCAATAAAGCATTTGATAAAATGCATTTTCTTCAGGAAAAAAGTTCTGGGGATCTGAGGCAGTTCGGTTTATAAAGTATTTTCTGCACAAGCATGAGGACCTCAGTTTATATCCCTAGCATATCCATGAAGGGCTGGACACATGACTGTAGTAGGAAGAATTAGTATGTTCAAAATGTCTATATTACTGAAATTCATAGCTAAGATATGGAGTCATCCTGGGTGCCCTTACACAGACAAATGGATAAAGAAAATGTGGCTTATGTATATGGTGAAGTATTAGTCAGTCCTAAAGAAGAATAAAACACTGTTTTGTTCTACAAGATAGGTGCAGCTGTAGGACTTTATATTAGGTAAGATAAGCCAAACATAGATATAAAAGTTTTTTTCTCTTATATGGATTTAAAAAAAAACCCTGAAAATTCAATGCTGAAACAATAGCTATTTCTAGGGTCTAGGAAGAGTGTAATCATGAGAACTGTGGGTGATAAAGGAAGCAAAAATATGACTCTGTATAAATAATGCCTTATGTATTGGAGAGATAACTAAGCTCTTAAAGATTAGGCTTACACTTGTACCATAGTCACATTGATGATTATCTTGATTACCATTATAGAAATTTCATCCGATGGATGGAGATAGAGACAGAGACCCACATTCACATCAGAGTAATGGATTGAGCCCCCAAGGTGCAGTTGAAGAGCAGAAGGTGGGAGAAGATGAGTTAGGAAGTTAGGACCGTGAGGGGCTGGTCCACCTACTGAGACAGTGTGCCTGAACTAATGGGAGCGCACCAATCCAGCTGGACTGGGACTGAATGAGCATATGATCAAACCAGACTCTCTGAATGTGGCGGCGAAAGTTGGCA